>UZAN01039674.1:66200-77489 GCA_900618425.1 Echinostoma caproni
AATAGGGGTCCATCTATCATGGCGAACACTTGATAACTGACGTATATTTTTTCAATGGCTCATCTGCGGCTATCAACCTCTGTGATCAGCTGGAAATAGTCGAGAGCTTTCAGTGCCTCGGGAGCTTGATCGCAACTGGTGTTGGAGAGGAGATCACATCACAAAATGCAAAAGCAAGAGCAGCTTTCGTCAACTTGCGACATCTGTGGTGCCGCCATGACATCCGACTGTCCCTTAAGGGGAGGGCGTACATCGCCGCTGTTCGTAGCGTTTTGCTTTACTGTTGCGAGACCTGGCCCCTCTGCGTTGAGGATGCTATTCAACTTTCTGTATTCGAACACCGATGTCTCTAAAGCATTGCTCGTGTCTGGTGGGAACGTCGGGCGAGAAATGATGAGTTCCGTCGTCGTATGTTGGGTGTGGATAGTTGTTCTCTAACAGAAGTAATCGCTCTACACCGCCTCCGATGGCTTGGTCACATATTGCGTATGCCTGCCCATCGACTACCTTTCCGTGCCCTCTTCTCACGTGTCGGGCGAGAATGGAAGAAACCCGAGGCGGTCAGACCATGACATGGCGTAGAGGGATGAAGAAGCTGGCTTCAGGTTTGGCTTCGGTTGGTACAGCCCGCCTTTCAGGTTGGGGCCTAAGGGCTGAGAAGTGTCGTTGGTTAGAGATACTAAGAGATATGGCTCAGAATAGAAGTAAGTGGTGCAAATGTTGTACGGTGAAACACACAAAAGTTGTTATCCTATTTATTCGTAATTTTCCACTTTAACAGTTCCGTCTGTTTTCCTATGTTGTGTATCCCAAACCCGCCCATTATTTTTATCGTTGTTATTGTTACCTGTCAACAAGCCAATGTTATATATATATATAATCTACTCTTTATTTAACACCTCACCCTTTACCCATCTATGACGGATCCGGCCTAATCTCGGATTGTTCCCTATCCCTTTTCTCACCGTGGGAATGTTTCGCTACCTGTACATTTAGTCCAACGAATGGCTAATGACCCACGGTTCACTGCTTTATTCAGAACTCCACGCAGTTTTATTTTGCTGTTACCCCTCGTCGTTTGAACATTTCCCGTTCGCTGGTTACGCCGGAAAATCTCGTGACCGGCCTATCCAAGCCCCAGCCCAACTTTTGTTTGAGTAGTTACTGCAACCCGTGTTATTTTGCTATCTCACCACTGTGTTTACCTTGCGTTAGCTATCGAACCGTGTTCATAGCTAAAATCCCAATTTGTTGGTCCCTCTTGATTTTGCCTACTATCGCTTTTGGAAGAAGCGGGATTATTATTCGAACCTACCATGCAAGTGATATTTGTTATAAGTTTTAATAAGCTAGCATTCGCTGAGCTAGGTGGTCCTGGAATTCAGTACAGGAGTCCATGGCTATTTCTAGAGGTTAAAATTTAGAAGCAGATAAAACAAGATCCTCATGATATTTTTTCTATCAAGTCTCTGAATGGAAATAAACAAATGGATTGATTTAGATAAACAAATAGTGTTGTGCATACCCAAAATTACATAATTCCTATCTTGAGGAATCAACAGTACTCTCTCTCTCTCGTGCATCCGGTAAAATATTTTCGGAAAAGCTCTGACAAAAAAATAATCTATCCCATAAACCAAANCCCCCCCCCCCAGGTTAGATTGTGTAAATCATTCACATTCAGAGGTCCAGGAGGTTACCGACTGAATGAATAGAGTTTCCGATAGCAAATGAAGCTGCATAGAACCAGTGCCAGAAACACTCCAGTGAAGGGAATCAGATCGTGTACGCACAGTCTGAACATTCCACATCGCATAAGTGCCCCGGACATGGTTGTAGCCATACATTGTCGCCACCAACGGGACCAGAGCAGATCAACGATAGGCCACCTCTCATAAATTAATGGTGGTCTAACAATCCTGGGTGACTCGGCGGAGAAATGGCCCATCCACTTCACTTCATTTTGGATAAAATTAGCATAAATCGCCAAACAGTCTCTCGAATAGGGACTAACGTATTGTAGATCATCCGACTGGACGGAATATTCCGTTGTAATTGAGACAGGTGTACAAGGCACATTCTGCACAAATTCGTAATCAAAAAGATAGGTATTGATCCCGATTGTTCTACTCCTCGGCTCGGCGTAGACAATATCCATGAGCAATGCATTTTTCACAGTTTGCAGAAGGCAAAACGAAGTTGTGATTTCAGATCCAAGTATGTTACAATAAGCATTCGAAGATGTGATCCGCTTGTGTAGCTTCCATACAACGAGTCCATTCCCTGGCAGATTGAAACAATGCATACCCGTTTTAGGAAGTACGCAAGATTTTCCGAGTTGTATTTTTCGTTCGTGGTAAAAGTGATTGATTTTTGTTGCACGAGTAATTCTGTGAAATATAGTCGGAACACAGTGCAAGCATTTGGAAGATTTTCGTGCAAATGAGTAATTCGGACGCCCCAAAACGCTGACAGTCGGTTTTTCAACGTATCTATGTGGATTAAATGGCTCGTGCGTGAGCAATTCACCACACATCGCTAACAACATAGTTTTGAATTCCGTGAGTGGTTGAGTCTTATTCAATGATTCAGTTTCACAAAGTTGTAGCAAGCCTTCCTCCAGGTGAGAAAGGTTCAACTTTGTGTATATTGTAAATTTTGAAGGAGTATTATCTAAGTTACAGTTAAAAATTAACTGCATATTATTAGGCTTTATCACTGAGTTAGCTAAACACAATTGAGTTTTGTCTTCCAAAAGCCGAACACCACGACCAACCACAACCGGGATTGAGCCTTGACCAACCGCTGTTGTCATTTGCCATAGGTTATATTGCACCCTGGCGCTCAGTGTTGCACTTGATTTCGATCTACAAACTATGGTCTGTGTAACTCTAAATGGTAATCTTTGCAAACATTCCACAATCGTATTGATTCGATTAAGTTGCCACGCATGAAAAGTGAGTCGTGCTTTTTGAGGATAACCAAATGAATTCCGTGGCATAGCTTTTGGTAAAACAGTAGGCGTACCGCGAATCAAACGAAATATTCGTCCAAATTTTGGCTCACCCGTGGACCTTTTGCTAGCCCTATCTGGTTGATCACCTAGCGGGAAATAGTTTGATTGTATTGAGTCAGTTTTCCGATGGTATATTTGATAAGGATGGTCCTCGTGTTCCCCATCTTGAACGTATCGCGAGTCGGACGATTCAAAATACATATGATCTGATTCCAACCTTCCTAAGGGGTGCATAGTTTTAACTACTGTAAATCGAGTGGTATTTCGATAATCAAGAAATAATCGTTCCTTCTGGGGCAAACAAGTCCCGGAAAAGATCGAACAGTAGGATAGTTCTTCATCCATATCACGGTTTGGAACTGGGGCACGTGGTAAAAAGTATACGCGAGGTTTTCGTTTCTTCCGGATAGAGAGATTCTTTATTTCTGATTGATGGTTGTTTGTCAGAATTTGTTCTTTCGTCTTTTGATTCGTCTGATACGAGTGGATAGGATTCACCGAGGTGGACGAGTTCGATCCCGTGTACAAAACACATGTTTTTTTCTGATCGTAATGATCGCCGAAAGGTGGCAGTAGGTTTCTAGAAGGCACTTCATAAACTGACCGGCCGTTGTTTTTGGGCATGACCGATTCGAAGACCGTTTTTGTCTCATTCGATTCGGATACAATATGGACAGGTTGCACTCGCCGAACTGTGTACCTTGGATGTATCTTTTGAGGCAAGCGAGACTGCCTGTTGAACGGTGGCTTTACTGCTGTATGACATTTAACACGCATCAGCTCAACTTTTCGTGAAACTGCATACGCACATGCTACCTCCAATCGGACTTACGGTGCAGTGAGGCTTTTAAATCTATCGTGTTTTGCGAGTCACATGACGGTCAAATCGATCGGGGTGATCTGAAAGTATATCTAATTAAGTGGAAAATTAGACAGTGCCGAATAGTTTTACAAAATTGCACTTTTTTTATAATGAATTCAAAACGTTTCGTAATGTATTACCTGAATGAATTTGCGATTTGTTTGTAGACTTTGAATTACCTTTTTACATTTGTCACGGAAGTTTTAGGTGGTATACAAAGATCTAGGAAAGGTTCAGCTAAGGATACAAAGGAGCCTTGCAAAATGCTTTTCAGATGATAAAACGTGATGTAACCATGCACTCGAAATCCATCAGTTATTGCTTGATGGCTTTATTGATATCACTACTCTAAGTAAGACAAAAGCTGGATCGGTAAAGTGTTATAATTACGTTTTGTTGGTCTTTCTTACTGTCAAAAGCATTCACATCTACAGACTTGAGCACGACATTATTCTCAATATTCAAGGCTTCTTAGTACATAACATGAATACGGTTAAGAAAATGCCGGAATTACAGTGCAAGAAGGGCACGGTATTTTGCATACATGTTACACCAATCGATAAGTTTGAGATCAGTTTTAATAGTATTCACCAAACTTAGGCTGTTGTACAATCGAATTTTTTCCGACCACTTCGAGCAACTGAATATTATAGCCGAACATGCTGGAAAAAAATTTGCATGCTACTATGGTTTTATTCCAATTAAATAACTAACCCGAAAATGGCATCAAATTATGATGGATTTTATCCCCAAAGTCGTAAAAGACACTGTTTGCTTCTTACGGTTATTTCTTTTAGAAAACACCTGAGTTACTTATCAAGAACAATGTTTATTTTCGTCCACTGGGGTTGTGGGAACTAACCTCGTAACAAAGAGTGGACCATTTATCCCTCATAAGAAAAAACTTACACAAAAGATCAGATTATTTAACTAGCGACTATCGTTGAGGACTATCAATAAATGGTCAGCGTTATGACTGTACGCTCCTTGTTAGGAAGAACACAAGTGAATGAGCTGGAACGGGCTAACTGTAATTATGTGAACATGATTTACAGGGCCAGTGGGTGGATTACAGATCAATAATCATTAGGCCTATCGATACTGGGGTAAGGCCGATAGCTACAACGACCAGTCACTTAACACCCGGTGCAAGCAAGCTTTGGCATGATTTGAGCTCTCCTCACAATTAGCGCAATTAAAATAATAATCCTTTGACCCGCAGATCGAATTTTACCACCACCGCAAATTTCTCCTTATTCTGCATTTCCCCATACACATTTTATGGTTATGACCTTCTTCAGGAATTCGCACACTAGATGAACGGTAACTATATAACCATGGTCTGAAACAAATGATGCATACTCAAATAGAATAATACAATAATTTAGCCTCGGAAAACGGAATTGATGGCAATCATCTACATAGGACGGAAATGGAATAAAGAAACTCTTTTTTCACTCTCACATCAGAAGAATGACATTGAAATTAAAAAAATTTCTGAAGAAAAATTAGTATGGTGATTCGGATCTACGAGATCACGCCTGCCCTGGAGCAGCGCGGTACAGTTTCCAGACATTGGTAGTCAGTCGACCTTGAGCGCTGACGCCAGTAGCACGTGCACAGACTCCGGATACACGTCATTGGTGGACCGTTCCAGCCAATCAGATACAATGCAGAGAAGAGCAGTATGACGCAAGATGTGATGCAATATGATTGGTGGGAACTAAGGTAGCCAAAGATCTTTTCTTGTGTACATATATATTCACTTTCAGTTCCTTCAATAAAGGACTTTTTGATTCGCCTGTCTTGTGGCCTTTTTCCTCGTGTCTCGATCCTGCGGGTTATTGCGAGTTCGAGTCATTGCGGTCCAGTGCCAGCGGTTTTCTAATTCGTGTTCCTTGATTCCTATTGCGCAGTTCGTGTCCTGAATTCTGTGCGTAACTTCACTACCACTACTTCCACTACCATTACAATTAGTCAACCTGTTTTTATTCACGACATATTTTCAACTGCCACTGGTGTCTACCAACCAATTCCCTATTTCGTCAAGTTGGCACGAGCAGATTTATTTTTGTATGAATCCAAGTGGGATGTGATAAAGATCTATGTGGGACCCACAAGCTAACGGTGCCCTGTAGGTGAATAGAAAAAGAGAAACTAATTGAATCATAAGCCGAAGAACATACTATCTTTTTTCGAACTAATGGGTCATATGGATTATATTTATCTTTCATGCATTTTGGAATAAATTTGATAGTAGGATGACAAAATTTGCATTTTCAAACAGTTTTGAACAAAATTTCAAGTTAATATTGACCTACTGATAGCTGGTTAGTAGTCAAGCAATGTTTATTACTTTATTCCGGGCTGGTATTTAGATGAATTTTCATAGAGAAATAGACCAAACTGAAAATCCACTGGAGTTCGCAATAACTGCCACCAGTTCTAGCCATGCATTTTCTGATTACCAGAGGCATTTTTCATTTACCAGGTTCAGGTGATTTTTTCATAATCAAATTCCTTCTCGTCCTGCTCTGGGAGATTATTTTTATGTTAATACCAAGGTTTTGTTCAACAACAAAATATTTTAACTCCTTCAGCCCCAGTTAGTTATCGTTCAGAAGTGACAACGAGAGAGACCAAACTGGTGAGGCTTTTTGCAAACTCTTGGGAAAACTATTGCCAGTTCCTTTAGCATAAAGGAGTTCAAAATTTATGATTGTGCATTCAATAAAAGGAAGGAAAAAGGAAAAAGGAAAAAGAAAAACTTTTCTTCGACTCGAGAAAGGAACTCATTTTCGCCGTTAGCTGCCAAATTCCGTTTCCTTCAAGTATGATCGCCACGTAACTTTTTAAATGACGATTATTAATCTATGAAATGTTCTCGTAAAAAGTTCGTGTAAGCAACAATTTACAAACTTCTAGGAAAGCTGTTTACTAAGCCTCTAGTATTTGTGGTATTAGTAGTGTTATTATCCACAAGACATTGACCGGACGACGGTAGTTCTCTACTGTGAACAATGATGAGATAAAATGGCTTAGGTACAGTAGAACATGTCGTATGGAACATGTGATCAAAATTCACACACGGAAATAGGATAATTAATTGAATGGCCTTAAACTTCATGCACATTTATGTAGTTCCAGTTCTGAACACAGTAATACACACTTGGAAGACTTTTACATTTTAGACCGTTGTCAAAAACCGTTTATCCCATTCTTTTGTACAATCCAAAGATACTACTCACAAATATGAGTAATATGTAAAACAGTGTGGTTGACGGTATAAAAATGAACAACCCCACTTCCATCGAATTGCTGTGCCTCAGAGAATAGACACGGACTTCTCAATCGATTACCCGATGTGCTGCCGGGAATTGCGACGACATGCTTCAAATGAGATATCTGTTAATTGTATGCCAAATCATTGATATCCCAACAGTAACCTGCAATTAAGAAATTCCCTTGACTAGGGCAGTGCCTTGAAGAATTATACCAATAGTAGTGGCAGTAGTAGTAGAAGTAGTAGTAGCACTAGAAGTAGCAATAGTAGTAGCAGTGGTAGTAGGAGCAGTAGTAGTCGTGGCAGTAGTAGTTGAAGTGGTAGTTAAAATAATGGTAGTCGTAGTGTTGTGAGATACTACTCACTTGTGAGTAGTCGGTAACTTTCGGTGATTAAAAAAAGAACAAGACCAGCAAGGACCAAGTAATGTATTTGGGAAGAATAAACACTACCTGCTTTACCCATTACTCTGTGTCGCGATGTGTTGCGATGGCATGTTTCTGATAAGGTTTTCGTGTTATGTATGCAAAATTAGTGACCTTCAAACTGTATTCTGCAATACAGAACTCTCCTCGACCAGCACCGCCTTTTCGGAATATAGCATTGGTAGCAGTAGAAGTAGTAGAAGTAGTAGTAGTAGTAGTAGTAGTAGTAGTAGTAGTAGTAGTAGTAGTAGTTGTTGTTGTTGTTGTTGTTGTTGTTGTGGCAGTAGTAGTAGCAGTAGTAGCAGTAACAGTGGTAGTAGTAGTAGCATTATTATTATTGGTGGTAGCAGTAGTAGTAGTAGTAGTAGTAGTAGTAATAGTAGTAGTAGTAGTAATAGTAGTAGTAGTAGTAGTAGTAGTAGTAGTAGTAGTAGTGGCAGTAGCAGTAGCAGTAGCGGTAGTAGTGGTGGTTGTAGCAGAACTGGTATTCGTATTAGTAGTAGTAGCAGCAGTAGTGGTAGTACTATCTGTAGTAGTAGTAGTAGTAGTAGTAGTAGTAGTTTTAGTATTAGCAGTAGAAGGAGGAGGCTAAGGAGGAGTGACGGAAGTGATAATAATGCAACATAGTGTTATTATTGGCAACCAGCTTTTGATTACAAAAGTTATTTTGAACTAGACCAGAGAATAAGGTATAAAACTACCAATTCACCACATATGAATGCTTTTGCTTTTCTCCCCTGCACAAATTATGACGAAAAGGCACACGGAATGAAGGCATTGTTAATAAAACTCTAGTATTTCACCATAAGGTAAATACCAAGCATAGTAAAAGGACTGAGTGGCATTAAACTCTTCTACAGATGACTGAAATAATAAAACGTCAAATGAAGGACGCCGGACAGCATCACACTCGATGACCGATGGTCATTTGAAATAGTGAGCATTTGGTTTAGGGTTGTGAATGGTTTATTGACGCAAGATAACTGAATCGTTGCACAAGGTAGTGAGAGAACGTCCAAGCAAATCAGCTCCTTGTCTGATCAGCCATTTCAGTGTACACGCCGATGAAAATGATTGACAGAATTGATAGTCAGTCATGCGCACGTGATCTGGACAATATTGAATGTAAAACGATGGATTTAAAACGGCAGTACAAGAGCATATGCAACGATCCTCAAATCCAAAAGATAAGTAGACTGTTATCAGCACACAAAATTTCTGTACTCAGTGAACCTCTCGAATGTATTCTATCTCGTTGTAATCGATTTTCGTTGGCATTCATCTAATTATTTGGTCCCACTTTTTCATGGATTCTGCTGTGCGCTTCCTCTTCGTTGACGGATTGTTCTTCTCTATTTTTAACTAAAGTTTACAGTTGTGCCTATTGGTGAGCGATATATTATACTGATATACCATTCTCCAGGCTTGATTTTCATGCACAGTTCACAGTTCACTCTGTCAGCCCGTCATAGATCAAGGAAGCAGTGAGGTCCAATTTTTTGTGTTACTCTACAACTCAATTCAAATCGAGAGACAATGGTGTGCATTCAAAGAATGGGTTTTCAGCAATGTACGCCATGGAGAATAAGCAAGCTCATAAATTGATCATTCATAATGGATATTGTCTTCTCATTTTTGATCCAAAAGCAAGCAAGATAATAAACTATTCTGCCCTCATAAGCTGTGGCGAGAGCTGACAGAGGCTTCGATTTGAATTGTGAACAGTTTTTCGATACATGCCTTGCTTACAAATAGCACGTTCAACAGAAATGGTCTTTCTTATACCACTAAATTTGGAAAGAGGTTCAAAGGAGCTGCATCAAGTCACTTTCATTTTTAGTTGGAGCAAAAACAAAAGGAGAGTAATAGCGACAGTAGGTATGTATGTCGACAGTCAACAGTTCTAAGAGGAAAAGGTGTAATAGCTGACATTGTCAAATGTGGGTGAGCATTAAAAACATATGGCATTCAGTCTGTATCAGATCATAATATGTATCATTTCACCACAGTTTTACAAGAATCGTAAATACATAGAAAACATTTTACACTAAAGAATCCTTGACTGATTTTAGAGTATCGTGTTTGGGTCAGTCCATTCGTTTGCTCACGAGCACCATGGACTTCTGATGGTCTTAGATATGAGTGCCACTCCCTGGGTGATCGATAAGTCCCCTCTGGTAGGATGCCTTTATAAACGATGGAAATATTTGTGATGACCGACAACGAGCGGTGGACGGCCGTTTCATCCCGTTTGTGACTCATTAGCAGTGTATGGATTTAGTGTCTGGACTCCAACCGCAAACCTTCAAATAGGAATATACGCGTTCTCACATAAAAGAGCATAACTAGGATATACAATGTGATTTTTAGTGGGTCTGACAGCTGGGGTTATGTTTTGACAAACGTGGTTTGTCTAACGCTGATTTACATTTGCCACAAAAGGTGTTCTGATCTCCTATTAATTACCCAGTTATCGAACACTTTCACAGTTTCTGGTTGGTCGCGGCTACGGTAATCACTATTCTAAGATCGACCGCGGGGTTGTTCCCATCGTGAACCTGAATCGAGAAATGGGACAATGGCAACACAATTATTCGAATCCAGGTTGCACTTGCTACCTGTGAATGTCATACTCCAACCTTAATTCACCCGGTTTACTTTGTGTGTTGGAAGTGTTTAAGTAAGATTAAATAATTTCCGCTATAACGGTTATCATATTCAGAGCCCATACTCAGAAAAATGCATTTTTGAGAACATTCCAAATGTTGAACTTATATTTTCTTATAAAATACCGTAACTATTATGAAATTTATGGCATACTCTGACAGCCGTTGTTACGTTAATTCCATTGCAATTGATCTCATTCCGTTCCGGATATATGGCCAAAATGGTAATTTGGATTGTTCAGTACTTGAAGGTGCTTGTTCTGTGGTGGGGTGTCACAGAGATGGAATATAACCTGAAAGTCTGGAACAAACTGGATGTGAATCTGGTCAACACTGATGCACATATCGATCGAGCATGATCGATCGTTATCCCAAGTGCGACCGCTTGAGGTGTAGCCTGTGAATTCCATTCCAATTCATGCTTCGGAGGTAAACAATGGCTCAAGCGTTGATCGCGCATGATTCACTGGTATTATCGGAGGGGGACAAACACACACACACACGCAAACACACAAGCGCGTAAGCGTACTTGCCAGATAAACAACCAATGTGTGTCATGGGAATTGAGGCCTGTGTGACCGAGTTACGTCTCACAATCGTCCTCCCGCACTTCAACGGGAGGTAGAGAAATCTGTGTTACATGGTAGTCATGCAGACATCGCGCTGATGACGTCATCGGAACAGTGAAATGATGCTCAGACAAATTGAAATGACACTCAAACACCTTGAAATGATGCTCACATATTCTGAAATTTGTCCCGGAGATCTTGAATTGATACCGGGATATCTAGAAATGATATTCGGACAACTTGTGTTCCAATGGTATGGTGCGAATGACTCCACTGATTTAGAGTATCATAGTTGGTGGTGTCACTCATGCNNNTCTGAAGTCACTACTCGAAGGTTCGCGGTTCGAGTCTTAACAGGAACACAAAAAGTACGCACGACTGACGCGTGCCAAACAGGACGAAATAACCATCCCGTGCTCTTCGTCGATCATCACGATTATTTTCATCGCTTATAAACCTTTGAATATA
>UZAN01039675.1:0-13373 GCA_900618425.1 Echinostoma caproni
TCACCCGAGTCCGCCGAGAGAACATCTAAGGTCTATTGTGCAAATGTAACAAACATGCTTTCGCGGAATTGTGGTTGTTTGGGCGAATTCATAATCTGCAGTATTATCTTTATTGATGAGCTCATTCCTTGAATGATATAAGGCGTTTTGAAGAATAACAACCTCGGGATTTATGCAACGCAAATCTCATTTGTAGCTCGGGGATAGATTCAAGACGATCAAGACTCAAATAATCATTGCGGTCATTCTGTGTCCCGGGTGAGATGATTCTAATCTCACCCAACTCGATGCTAGAGCTCATTTTGGGTGTTTTATTTAGAGTAGTATATGATTGACCGAACTTAATCCCGCAGAAGAAAACGATTTTTAATAAAATTACAGTAAAAGCTTCTATGTGTCCTCAAATTCATCCTATCGATTTTCAATAAAAAATGTCGAATGGTTTTCCATGGTTCAAGAACTCCTGCGATGGACAATTTGTGGCAGACCAGGATCATGCAATAACACATAAACGTGATGATGATGCAGACGATTACATGCTGGAGGAAGTAAGGGTGGATGAGTAAAGAAAGAGTAGAATACTGGTAAATACTATATACTGTTATTGTTATGCAGTTCCAGGTTGGTGCTGCCAATTCAAGTTCCCCGAACTCATGATGAAAGTCAGAGTTGTTTGATCTTCTACTAGAAACAGATTCAGCAGTTCTTTTCTGAATGCATTAAAGTGGATATTTTTCGATATCACGAGACATTTTTAAAACTAATTCCATAGGACAGCTGGTCAACTGAAGCAAACTAGGAACTTTATTTGAAAATAGAAAGAATAGAGGAGAGAAATGAACGAATGTGTTCTGCTTCTTGACACTTAAGCGCTCATTTTGGTCAAATATTTCATCCAAACGTTACTGATCATTTGCGCAAGACTAACCGTACCTATGAGTTAACATTTTCTAATACAGCCAAGGGCAACGGCCTATAGTTACCTAAGATTTTTCTGTAGATCATCTCTGTTTGTAATGCTAAAACTGAAGAATGAACCAATGATCAGTTTGCAATTGTTAGAGATATATTGTTCCATTTTAAATGCATATGTGACGAGAATCTTCTTAATCATACACTTGTGGCTGTGAGACGTTAATTGTATTGGCACTAAACTGGATTGACACGTTCTTACAATGGGATAGGACGTGAGCGTTTCACGTGCCGTAGGACGATTATTGACCAAAACAACTGAATCGATCGTTGAATGAATGTTTCACCACAGGGTGTGCATGAAACCCTATGCCTGGGAGACAATCATCGATCCAACGTACATGTTTCACGCTTCCTCTGCGACAAGATACATTTTTATCAAGTTCATCTGAGAACAGGAGAGTAGACTTTGAGCATATTTTTCGCCAAATAAAACTGGTTTTCTAAGTCCCTAATTTTTCTCTTTTCCTTTCTTCACAGTAAAACGCCTTCCGCAATCGTCACTTTAGCGTTGTGTTTGAGGGGAGAGAAACGAAATTTAAAAGTTTGGCTTGAATATAGTCCCACCACCATAAATTTGAGAAGAGAATACAAGAGTATACGAAGCCTCTTCGATGTGAGACGAAATCCAAGCGTAAGCGGAACTGGACCGTAAAGAAGTAAATTGTCCAATATTAGCTAACAGTGGTGGAGTAGTTTTCAATCAGGTGATACGTAGTTGTTGGGTGAGATCTGGGTGGTTTTGGCGAATGAGTAGATGGTTTTCGCATAAAAAATGCATACATCACATCACAGAAACCACCAGCTAACCAGTTTCCAGCATTTATGGTTGAACTAAGGTGAAAAAACTGCATTTTTTGATCACTAAAATAAAGGATGTTCAGATTATGAGGAGTGCAATCGTCGAACAAGTTACAGCTCGTTTGAATTCGGAACAGGTCCATGTAATATGATTTTTTCATGTAAACCGTTTATTAATTTGGGGTTTCTCCTCGTTGATTAGCGTTTTTGATTAGATCTTTACCATTTTTGGACTGTCTTGATAACATTTGAATTTTAGCTTTCAGGTTGCAACCCGACGATTCAGGATTTACAACTGCGCAGATCAGTGTACCGCATCTCAGACATGCTACTTAATTGATGATTGATTTATTTCAGGGAAAGTTAGGATTACCTGTCAACAGTCTCAGAAGCATAAACCTTGTAGGGCTCCATTAGGCCCTACCTGAAGGTGTAGTTTGCGGTGGTGCAATGTTGACCATGACCAATGAATCATCCCAGCAAGCTAACTGTTTTCTTCATTCATATGTCTTTGATCTTTAATGGCCCCGCATTCATTCAAACCATTTCAAGATCATGAAGCACATGACCGTTCAACCCCCGTGAACCAAATGGATGATTCCACTACTTGTATGCAATGCATAACCACTGTCCCTTCTCAGGTGGCAAGTAATCAGTTTTGAACGTTTCCAAGCAAGCCATGACCCTGGAGGCTGGTTCTGGGATGCAAAAGGTTTGATGCATGCATCAAGCACTCAATGGTAAGTTATGCTATATTGCGTTTGAGGAAGATAAAAACCTGCTCGGTGGTCTAGTGGTTAGTGTGCCTGTGTTCTGTTCTGTTCTGTTCTGGGTACCGGGTTCGAAGTCAGGAGTGTCGAGGAATTTGAGCAATGCTGATCAGACGAAGTCAGGTCAAAACAGCTATACCATGCTTCCAGGCTTGTCAGTTTACGCTCCAGTCGTTCTGCAGACGGTAGCCCATGACTACCTTTACTTTCAAGTGGGTTGAGGTGAAATTGTTATTGCTTCCTCTGCTATTCAGTTAAACCCCTATTTCTAGTTCAATCGCAGTTTCTGTGGAATAGTGCACAGTTTGTGAGCCCCAGATATGCTTCTCCGGTTATAAATTTCACAATTACTACAACGGTGAACACACAATTAAGCAACGATGGAAATTGATCTGTAGGCGAATAATCAAAAACTTGGAATATGCCCTTTGAAAAACGGGTCACTTCGTATCAGAATCTTTATGGATTACAAACTGAAAGAATTACGTAACAGCATATCACTAACTTTGCTCTTTGCTTCATCGCTTCTCATAGTTCTCAGGCTGGTCAAATCTCCTCTGTCGATAGTTTGGAGAAACTTGCACATACCTAAACGAATGGACATGGCTTATGAATTTATGGATCCGTTCAACTAGGAAATTGTCAATCAAATAGAGTGGTGAATAATTCCATTTCGCCTGTTCGCCGAGCTTGGCAATTTGTTTGCAAACGTTTCATCACCAGCCGAGGTGACATCATCAGTGCTTGTGAAGTGGTGAATAATTACCACTTAAGTGATCTATCACATTACGTATCGATCATGAAATTGGGCTGGGTTGAATAAAACGGAACTGCCTTCAGGGACAGTACATTCATACAAAAATGCATGTTCGAATAAGTTCATTCAGAGATCGGGTCTATCTGATGCTCGCAATCATCTCTCAGTTTATTCTTCTTTTGTCCCATGATTTGGAATCGATGGAAATTCAGATGTGACAGGAGACCTCAAACACTTCTGGGTATAATTTTGCAGTAACTAGCATATGATTCTTAAAGTACCAGTATTATATAACCGCTAATCCTAGACAGGGAGCGATTGGGGTGGCTCGTTCTCGTGTACCATTCAACTGATTTGTACTAATGCGGCTCTTGACTAGTCACATGGCTCCACTAGAGAAGGGCCATGTTAACTAGGTGTGTGAACGTATCCTGATTACAGGCAAGGAGGTAGTATGTGCATTTTCCAACATTACAAAAACAGAAGGTTAATAATTTGAATTGTGCTGAGTACACCGAAGTCACCTAGATCAATATTTCATTCTTCAAAATGTTTTCTCCTCGGAATGAGAATAATTTTAGTAGTCACTTGTGAAGGTTCCAAATAGAGGAATTTTGATACAACTTGGAGTGGAAGAGAATGTTTGTTTTAGACGTTTTCTTATTATTTATCTTCACATCTTGAAAACGAACCTTGAGAGAATAGTTACATGTGATGCTGTATTTACCACCAAAAGCCAAGTCCCCCTTTCACTTATCAATCCATGTTCCGGGTTATCCACTCAAAAGAATGTGAGTATCTGGCCTACTTCATAAACAACATTTCCTCTCAATCCAAGCATACTGGTGCTGTAGAAATGAGAGCTTGAACGTGGACGCCCACGCATGGGGGAAACAAGTGTTCGGAAAAAATGTAAAATTAGGTGATTTGTTATTTTGTCCTTTTTCACGACATTTCCTGTGATTTTAGTCCCAGAAAACGTGTTACCACGATCTGTGAAGCATCACTGATGTGTACCAGTCCAGTCGAGCCAACCCGAACTCGTCAAATTCTAAAATGCCAGCCTACGCTATTCGCTGACAGATCCCTCGGGGGTGTTCACCCTGTAAAGGTTACATCTCCAGTCTGATTTGGTTCCTTTTGTTCCCGGGACGATTTGCTCGAAATGCATCCCACACGCGGCTTTGCCGTGTGCTGAACGCCGCGGGGAGGACCGATGGCATGTGTGCGTATGTGTGTGTCTAATTCCTCATGAACCATACAAATGCATCGGGCAACAAAATTGCGACGACAACACCTGACGCGCAAAATTAGTGGTTTGCGAATCCGATTACATATCAAATGTCAAGCAAGAGGATGAACTCAATTCGGAGCTTGTTGTGGGCATGGATTACGGGTACTAATACACGAACACTCCCCGGGGATGAACCGGGAGTTGCATGATGCGAAATAATCAATCTTTCAGCTGGCGGTAGTGCCTTCAAATTTCCAATTGTTTTCTTCAATGTATTCCGATTCTCAAACACTCTTTATTACATTTTTTCGTATACGATGAAATATCACTTGTCGATTGAGGGTATTTGTAAAATTAACTGTTTAATTGGGCTGAAGATAATCCGTTTACAATTTATAAAATTTGCCACACAAAATATTACATGCACAGAAGATGTGATGTGTTTTGCATGCCGGGGATTGCATCGGACTATCATTGTTAGAACCCCAGAAACTTATGTCATAAACATTGTTAATAAATGGGTGACCTAGTAAAGCTCTCTAAACTGCAAAACATTCCAAATTATTAAGTACTGTAAAAATTGATTTATAATACCTATAATAATGAGCAAATATTTGTATTTAATCCCTTGCAAAACGATCACTCACTTCCTAAAGTTCATCTCATTGGACCACTAAAAACAAGTACCTACAATTTTCCCCATGTAAATCGTTGTTACGTTTAATGAAGCCATGTCACGGATGTCAATTATTCGTTCAAAGATCGCAATATATGGGCCGGATTTTCGGAACAAAACTTGGGATAAAATACACTTATAAATTTATGTTTTGATCAAAGGGAGAAGCAGAAAAGATTATTTATTAGAAATAGAATATGGCTTGATTTGCGAATCAAATAAATTTTGAACTACATTGAGATTACCTGCTAATCTTATGATAGCATCGCCTCAGAACTGTGGAGCTTGATATGCATAGCTGAAGTAAATGGGGAAACGTCTGCACATTTCTGTGTAATGGTACACAATGTATGAGCGTCCATTTTCAGATAAGACAAACCGAACAGCAAAAAGAGATTAATCGAATGCGGTAATGGATTGTGACGTTTTATTCCAATTAAATAGTTTTCAATTGGCATTGCACTGCGAAAAAAATTTGCAATAACACAACCACGTCGTCTGTGCATTGCGCACTCGTTTTTGCCACTAACTGACCGCCTTTATTTGGATGTAAGTTTCCTACACAAAAATACGCTCTTTGGTTGGATGCTTGTCAATATGTGTAAAACTTTTAAATTAAAGTAGATGTCTGTATGTAACGCTGTGCGAAGCACTATAAAACTCTTATGTTATTTTGGGAGGATAAACGAGTTTGGACGGACAGATACAAATAGATAGTTTAGAATGAACAGAATTACTTGTTGAGAAAATTTAGGCAAACCTAGATTATTAATCAAAGTAGGGTTCATTATTCACCAAAAGCAAATAAATATATTCTGTTGATAATCACTTTCCTCCAATACAACCTACTTCGTTTGTTTTTTGCAATTCCCTTTCCTTGGCATATCTGAAGTCAAACCAGCTTAAACGAGTGAAGTGTTACGTTATTCAAGGAGACACGACCAGGCTGGAGCACACTGCTGTCTAGTGGATACACGTTGATGTCTCAACACATACACAGTTGTGCTCCAGGTAAATCTCTGAATCAACTGTGAAGTATTTTTAATCGACCATGAAAACCACATGCAAGACACGAGGCCGTTTTCGTTGAAAACCGAAACGGCTGGTATCGAAAACCCAGGATTAGAAAAACATAATATGATTTGTTGAATAGGTGGAATTTAAAAAAATAGACGTTTCGGAAATTCGACCAATCTGAACGAAGGTTGCTTGTTGTTGTTTTACTCAACGAGCTGATCAAAATAGCTGATGGGCGGTTTGACCACAATTAGTAGCTGCAGTTTTCTTAGTTCCTTAATCACCTCCCTGTCTTTACACGCAGGTCTTTATGTCCCCTTCTGCACGTCATCTGCTAAGCAAGTTTTCATTAATTACTGACACCTCAGTCCATGCTGTAGTCCCCTGAGGCTGTGCACGGTTGACCGACTCAAACCAATCCTTCTTAACTTTCTTTTGGTGTTCCCATCCCAACAACCTTCAGCATCTTGATCTTTTGACACACCAAGCAGGAATTCTCAGACTATGCACAAATAGATATATGACCCAAAGATCCGCCCGTCAAAATGAAACGTGACTTGTAGCATGGGCTGCAAGCTTTTGCGATTGAACTGACTTTCATTATAGAGCTAAAAGTTAGAAAGCAGTTGGAAGTTTTAATTTTTCTGGAAAAGTGAGGAACAATAATTTATTTATGTCGGCTTTTTGACGTCTTTGTGAGTGGGAATTCAAATGGCCCATATTATGTCGGTGACACTGTAACAATCGACAAATCCGCTCAGTTCTACTGGACAGTTGGTGTCAAGTGAAATTGCCGATAAGCATTAAGATTCAGTCACTAAGATCCCAACTCATGTATATATAATTTTCGTTCCGTATTTACCGAAGTACTACGATCCCATCATTAGCAGAACCCCTATAGTTTGCTTATTGAATGGATTCTTTATAAATCCATAAACCATAATGATGATTCTTGGATCTAATTAGATCAGGAACAACATATTGGAGACCGTCACTCAGAAATCTTCGAAGATACCAACACATGCGCGTTGAGACTGAACCAAATTAGATCATGCAAATTGAATTAAGGGTCTTTGGATTTGTGTACAGAACAATATTCTTTACTATATATATTCACAACAAAAAACAATGAAACTTTGCTTTCGAGTCAATATCACCATCCAGTGAATTTTGAAATGCAACTGTGGTTTCCACTACTGAGGCTCACTATGAAAAGGTTTGAGTTTCCTTTTTAAGTCTCCTATCCTATTCGTGCTGGACGATTCTAGTTTCTCTTTCAGCGTTGAGCTCAAAGCAAGACCCATAGTTACAGAAATTTCAAACATTGCAAACATGTGAGTATGTAAAGTTGTCTAGTGGAACCTGTAGAACATTGGACACATTGCCTAATCAGGTATCGTTGTGTACCTTCCAGCCTATAGGTACTATCACAACATCACATTCCTGTCCAAATTTACCCATCCAACATAGATTTCTTTTCCCAAGAACAGGTTTCATCAATTCCTATCCGGTTTCGAATATCACCGCGAGTCCAGAACTGAAGTAGGCAGGCACTCTTATCAAGTATCTGTTCTCACGGGGATTTAATTTTCTCGTTTCATCAAGAACAGATGCGTGTGGAACAATCATGTCTTACTTTCTACTCTGCCATGCGTACAAGCCCCAAACTTGTAGATGCAGTTAATGCAGTTCAGTAAAACTGAACTCATGACAATGAGTGCCCATTTTCACTGTCGCCCCCGTACAAATTTGACAATGAGCTACACTGTAACCCACACACACTGTGGAACAAAATAAGTGTATATAGGTTTTGACTCTGTTTTGAAGGTTGAACTTTATCATGCTCAAGAATCAAACCAACTGTCCGATTGTCAGTTAAATGTTACACTCGTATACACCTGAGTAATTCCGAGTTCGATCCCCGGAGGGAGTAACCGATGGAATCAGGAAACGACAAACAGAAAGCATGAAAACCTCCCCCAACTCCGGATAATTTGTCTAGTTGTCCATCCACAGAATACTACTTGCATACAATACAAAACGTTAAAGCTATTGTCCAGGCATAGCCATCACCGGTAATTATTAGAACCCTTCAAACATTCTAAGCTGAAATCCATTTTTTCCACTTACCTTTCTGTTGTCACCCTTAGATTTCGCTTTTTGATAAGAAACACACCGCGCGTGACGTGATTCAGTGAAACAAAATACTTGGCGGTAACATATCACAACTCAAGAGCAGGGAATTGACATCATAAACACTCCGTCCCGTTTTGCAATGAAACTCACCAGTTTAGTTTAGAAGAGTGAACCAACATTTAAATAGGACCATGCGGGTTTTAAATTCCCCTCTTTGCGTGCATCAACCAAAACGTGTACGGTCATCACAACCACTTCCTGTATAAAGTCAACTGGGTGAATTTCGACTGGTTGAAAGCAACCTATCTATAGGTGTAATGAGGCTACTCAGCTTTGTTTCGTTCAGACAACGAATGGCGCAAACATACTACTAAATACATCCTTGCTGATAAACACGGCGCAATAAAAAATTGTAATTGCGAAGAGAGAGAAAACTGCTACACCGTATCTATTTGGTTTGTATGAAGAAAGCAATAAATTGCAATATTTTTATGACACTGGAGTACACTCTAACACCATCGGACCTGAGTGTCGTTATTATGGTTGTTGTTGTTGTTTCTGCTGCTGCTGCTGCTGCTGTTGAGACAACCGCATCCCGGAACACGCACCAGCTACCAAGTCATTCGACCAATTCGGGCATCCTGATCGGGATGTGCCATAGCCCGTAAAAGAAACATTTTGCTCTTACTGGGTTTACACTGACTCCAAACACAAAAGCAAAATGTCTTACCAGTATTCCTCCGTAATGCCCTCAAGCCATGGGGTTTATTTCAAGCGTATTTGATTACACACGTCGAAAGAATTGCATTCTTATGGCTGACGAGGAACACTCAGTGTACAGCCGTTTAATTATTATGGGGACCCGTCAGTAGTGTGTACTATTGCTTTGGTTATTCTTCTTTTTTGTTTGTTTTCGCTTCCTTCTATTAAATACGCAACGATACAGGGTTCGGGAGGGTACAAGCGACTAATCGCAAAACGACATGTATGGCTTGTCCGTGCGTGACATGGCTGTTCATTAGAAACACAGCCGGGGCGGCAGTATTCCTTTGGGATTCACAAACGCATAATTTGTACGGCCACGGAAGATAAACATAAGCATCTACTCAGCCTGCGTACCATAGTAAACTACGGTTTTCGTCGTTTGTACTCAGGTCCGTGAAGTACGTCACATCTGCTCAAAGTGTCGCGCAGTACGAAAGTATTCCAACTGCTACTATTCCGTAGTTTGATATGCAAGCAGTAGGATGGAAAATATATCGAACTGATTTTATAAGTAAATATACATTTTTCCATAATATTTATTCTTTCTTTTGGAGTTCTATCTCCGATGTAGGTGGCAAGATCGTTCTACGCGGAAACAGCCAGTTGGGAAAATACCAAGAAGTTTTACGTGGGCCTGTATTGGTGGATATTGTATTCCTTACTTAAAAACAATGAAAGTTTACCGAACCCGCTTACAAAAATGGAAGAATGGTGCGTGTATCTTAGACAACTCAAGCGTTGACCCAGTGTCATGATCACTTGAGCATTTTATATTCCGAATGTCCCACATGGCGCATCGTTCCACAGCTGATTCTCTTGTGGTGATTCTCTACCAACAATTCAGCAGCATCGGAACTTATCCTCCTCCCATACCGGCCCGAAAACCACGCTACCGATCGGGTTCATTTATCGATCGATCGGATGGTTCGGCCTCAACTAGTGACCTGGTGCTTGCCCAGCCAACCCGAACGAGAAACCACACCTTGTTTACAATCGCAAGTCTTAGGCAGGCCCAGTGAACTTCGACTGTACAGGGAGTGTCATCACAGTATGGATGGACTGCATGTGACAACAAGAGCATTATAAAAAGCCGGTGATCGGACAGTCTCGTGTTGGGATGAGGGAGTACAGGTGCCGCAAATCGCGGAAAGTGATCCCATTAAATCGCAGAAGGGGTCAGAGGGAATTTACTTATTGGAGGTCATGAGTGAGAAGGACAAGACAAAGTGAAACGATGGAGCACTCGCACTGTGTATACCTTAACTAATTATTCTGGCCTACAATTGATAAGCCTAAGCTGTCTTGGAGTTAGTGTGCAGCATTTTAAACCGGGTTTTAAAAATCAGATGCGAAAACATTGTAAATTCATGTAAATTTATCAACTTCGCTGTAGCCAAAGAATTGATATACCTGAAACGTATTGACTTGTTGTGTCCAGCTTTCGAAGCACGTAATGAATGCGAACATTACACCCGTTACATTCGGCTGAACTGGGTCGAAAGAAACATGATTCTTTCAGTCAAATCCCGGTTCCGAGAGTAATTGGTTGAAAAAAGAAATCAATGTTTAGGACGATGAAGTGAGCAATATTTTACTGTTACTGTGAGCCGACACGTCCAAATAGGTCAAATAGCAACCAGAGAGGGGGAGCAGATTTAATTTCTACAATAGAAATTATCACAATAATACATAAAAGCACCGCAGACACACACTCATGAACCAGTATTTCCCCTCGTTGTATCTGCTCGAGGCATTGAACATCAACCACGCAACTCTGGGGTTTCAACACTAGAACCAAGCTTCCACGTCCCGTGAATAGGAACATATTTTCCAGGCTGACGAAACCGCCTAACAGTTCTCTTTGAAGCTAGTGTCACAGAAAATTACGAAAATTTACCAGTCGGGAGACAGAGAATTTTCAGGTCGTGAGGCTTGTAAAAGAAAGCAATACATTGCCTCCTAAATGTGCAACCTAGCGTGAAAATATAACAAGGACATGAAACCTGTTGATTATTCAGTCGCACAGACGTTTAAAACAGTAGTTTTGGTTCACTTTTGTTCACTTAATCCCGTTATGTGTCCATCTTGTATCCATGCAGTACATCTTCAGCTTTGAACTAATTACTCGTGACAGATAAACTGGATTTTTATAATTTATCTATTTATTCTTTGTGATCTGTAAATGTGACGAGGCAGATACGGAACGGTAAGACAGAAGCATAAGATGCGATTCGTTCGAAGCTCTTCCTCCATTTTCTTCAGGGTATGTTTACTGTGATACTCCAAACACTGAATTAAATCTTATGTAGCTATCGAGCAGTGACTGTATTAAATTATATTACCAAAATGGAACTAACCCGTTTTTACTTCGTAGTCAACGAACACATTCCACGGCTTCTTAAATCCTGGTATGGATTTTACTCGTCAAGAGTGAATTTGTTTCACTTATTCCTCCTCTCTTCAAGCCAATATTACCAAGCTCCTGTAACTGAATGATACGATTATCATGATGATACCAAACCGTGTATTGCCTTTGTGATTTTCACCTAGAATAGAACAACAACTTGCTCACTGACGAGAATAAATAACTGGTTTTCGAACAACAAAACATAAGTATTCATATGAAGTTGTTTTTCTCTTAGGTTAACTCTAGTGAATGTTCCTCCCCACAATTCGAATTTCACTGTCAAATCCTGATAAAGAAAATATGAATTGATTTGAATTGAATAGGTTCCCTATAATCAAACACTTTTCTGTGCGATGCAGAATAAAACTGAAACAAAATTTGAATAAGTCTCTTTGCATTGAAGCAGCTCATAATTTACAAGCATCCGACTAATCAATAGTTGTTTGAATTGCGGTTTTCACTCTCTAGATGAGTATTAAATCGTCCAAAGGTTCATTTTTCGTTTGCTATTGAATTGAGTCTTGTTGGGGTTTCAATTTTCACTATTTCACACTCAAATTCATTGGCATATGTTAATATAATACCAATATGATCAAAGTAATATTTTGCACATCACTGTTTACTCCAGGGCGCTCTCATATTTACCAAAAAATGCAGGTTATGGTAGCCCCAAACTCACCAATTACAGCCATATGGGCTGCCTCACTTTTGATCAAACTCATCGGAACGGTGGTGGACTTTTCGGTGGGATTCAATTGCACTGCGGCTAGTTTGATACTGGAAGACTCCAGCCGGGAATCTGTGGATTGCTTCGCCAAAACTGACGCTTGACAGGCGTACTCCCCTTCGTCTTCAAATTGAACCCGGGTGATGAGCAGATCGTAAATGCCTTCGGGGGGGGGGGGGGGGGGGGGGGGNGGAAATATAGTGCAACAAACGTTTAGAAAGGGTCTATGGTGTTTTCTTTGTGATAACGTAAAACCCTTGAAAAATAAAGAACCCTCCAACATTCCGCCTAGGGGCAGCTTTGTGCATTTCGTTCTCACTTAGTATAAAGTAATTCAGAACGACCATTGTCAAACGAGTGGGTAAACTAATATTCCTGTGTATAATGCAAACTACTGTGAAGAAAGACGGTTGGAAAAATGCAATAAATGCACAATTTTTTCTGTCGATACAATTCCAGTGATTGAAACCGTTGGAATTTCTTGGTAATATGGGCGGTGGTGTCTCGGTGGTGACCACCAAATTGTCACCCCGGGCGACGTTTGTTCTAATCTCACCACCACCACCCGACTTTCCTACCTTGAGTGTTGAATGGCAGGCAGCTCTTTAATTGGCCGCTTCCGCCTTCCTGTAACTTTTATGATTCTGTAGTCAATTAATGGAAGTAACTGTGAAGAAGATAGAAATTGAAAATTTTATCTGCGGATATAAAACGGTTTACTATCACTTCTGTCATAATTCCTGGTTCTCGAGCTTAAGTTTACTAAAGACTAAAGTTCTCGCTTAAAAAGTCAACCTTAATTCCTGAGCATAGCATACAAAGAACAGGCAAACTGGCTTGATGGCGAAAGATTTCGAATCGATATATGCTGCAATGATGGATTGCGTTGTTTTTATTAAGGGTTTATGAGCATCATCGCTTCGGTGAGGCTCAATTTACAATCGGATCCAATTATTGAAACTCCCAATTTTTAATGAGACAGTGCGTGTGCACTCAGGGTTTCACTTCGGCGAAACTCAGTGATTTGGATAAACTTCATTATACAGTGCGATTGCTCCATCGTTTTCGATCGTCTCGGCTCTCTCACTCGTGACCTTATGCAAGTAAATTC
>UZAN01039675.1:14736-41688 GCA_900618425.1 Echinostoma caproni
GTCGAGGAAACATCTCACCACCAGAGCATTGTGTGGCGGTGCACCGTCATGTTGGAACCAAACTGTAGTACCAACTTCAGTTTCTATACGCTTGATGGCAGGTACCATATTATCTTGTGACATTTGCCTTAAACAATTTAATAAGCAAAATTGTTCTTCCCTGTTACGTTTCCATTGAAAAAGTACGGCCGGGGAATCCTACTGTGCACAATACCAGCCCATACTAGCACAGCTGAGTCCGAGGCAGGCCCAGTGAACTTCGACTGTGTAGCAGGAGTGCCATCAGCACTCGGATGGACTGGACGTAACAACAAGAGCATTACAAAACGTACAAGTCGGTAATCAGACAGTCTCGTGTTGAGGTGAGAGATTTTAAGCGCCGCAGACCGCGGAATATGATCCAATCAGATCGCAATAGGGTTCAGAGGGAATTTACTTGCATAAGGTCACGAGTGAGAGAGCCGAGACGATCGAAAACGATGAAGCAATCGCACTGTAGTTTCAGTTATTAACCACGCACTTCCGTGCGCCGATTTTGGTTGCTGTCGTTTGGCTGCCCATTTGGAAGGCTAGTAGGAGAAAGTGAAGAAAGTTGAGAGTACAGTCGAATAAAAATTAGAAAAGTTCAGTGGAATAGTGTTGAAAAGATATTTAGAAGATGCACGATCGCCACTGTTCATGACGTGCAGCCGTATCACCCAGTGTCCCCAACCATCGGTGATCATCATCTCGGGGTACCCAGCCAGGGAGCCTAACGAGACTTATGTGACCTAGTCTGCTGGTTAAGGTTTTCATACCCTCATACTAGGTCTTCGTTTGGCCACCCTTGATGTTTATTCAATCGCTATCTGCCTCGGAAAACATCGTTCGCCGTAGCAACCTATTTGATGACGCCCAACACATGCCCCAGCGTAACTTATGGAGGTCGACCATTTGCTCCAGTAGGCGACCACGGTTGCCCAAAACTCTGTGCCTAACCTGAGCACTGCTCGTCCGGCTTCCCCAACAGACTCATGCAATTCTACGTAGAAAGCAGTGTTCGAACACTGACAGTTTATCTTTATCCTTCCTGCTTAATGGCCATGTTTCTGCGCCGTATAACAGAACTGGCCGAACTGTTGCACTCGACCCTTCATAGTCAACCGAATGTCACGACGACAGATGTCTCAAATTGACAAATGCCATCTGAACCTTCTGTATGTGAGCACTTCATACGCGATGCGTCTACCGGGTGAGACGGAGCTGCCCAAGTAACAAAACTTATCTACTTGCTTCATCATTTACTCAATTAAAGTGGATCTGTGTGCATGACCAACCCAGTTTTGAAGTAACATATTACACTTTGGAGGTCCAAAATTCCTACCGAACATGGCTACACTAGCACTTAAATTNACTTAAATTATCAGAAATGCTTGGAACTTACCTGAATGTACACTTAGTGGCACAATGTCGTCTGCATACTCCAGACCAGACAGTGTGCCACCCGGGAGTAAACCGATACCGGTATCCTCGCACGAGGATAGGGCTTTATCGAAATAAACCTATGACAAAATTAACTAGAAACGGAGAGAGAGTAACCCTGTCGAGCACCATATTCCGTGGTGAACTCGGTCAAGAAAGTACCGTAAGCTCGGACTTAACTTCGGCTATTAATATGAAGGTATCGTTTTATTGAAATAAACTTCTGGGGCACATTCTGTAGATTGAGGCATTGCCAGAGTTTAGAGCATTCGGCTGAATAGAAAGCCACTTTCAAATAGAGAAAGATAGAGAACGGTGATATACGAAAAGATTGCCAGTGCTCCAGAGTTTGGCAGAGTGAAGATGTGGTCTATGCAACCTCGATCAGTTCTAAAACCAGCCTGAACCAGCGTGAACCGTTCACGTGCGGCAGAAAATTGACTGAGTGTGATGCCAGCAAGATGTTTAAAAGCAAGGTGGATCGAACTAATTACTCTGTGGTTTTCACAAGAGGACCTGTCGCCTTTCTTGTAAATCGGTACGATTACCGATTCAAACGATTCTGCTGGAACCTGTTTTTTATCCCACTCTGAGCCTAGTAGTTTTGTTAACTCCGAAACCAAGGCTGTGTCTCCATCCTTAACCACCAATCCGAACGGTCTATTTCGGCCGCAGACTTGATACTATAGTGATGACTGTTTATTTCTTTTCTACTACATATTAAAACGGTAGGAAGAACAGTTGTGTAGCATGGTTTTATTGGATAGTAATGAATTTAGCCAAAAATTTGGATAGAAATTTCTCACTGTTGTTCCCTGCAATTCCACACTATTCCAATAGATGATTTACACAAAATTCGTCCGGACATAACAGTGCGCATTTTGGGTAAATTCAACAAGAATTTCAGAAAACGAACGTCATGATTTTTGCAATGTAATCAAATGCAATGGGGTCGTTGATGAAGTTCTGACCCAGGTGTTTAGTCTTAGGTTCAACGAAGCTTCCACTATTTGTCCTTTATAAAGCTCACTCCCAGAATGTTCTGAACATTGGTTTGAAAGCTGCTTAGGGATAGAGTCTATGGAACTAATATAAAATAGAGGCTTTCCAAAGGCCTTCACCAATAAACCATCCTGGTGTGATTTGAATTCATCAGTTTTGCAAGAAAAAAACCACACATGCAAGCATTGTCAAGGTCACAACTCTCTCCCTAAACGCCAGCTGATGAGGGATACAGAATGTCTACTGCCGTGAACAACTGATAGTTTTTTCGTTAATTATGACGGAAGATCTTTTGCGCCCAGATTGAAAGGAATCAATTGATAATAGCATCATACAACGAACAGTTGGACAATCTGATTTGCCTAAGAAATGAGTAATGATAATCAAGAGTGGAAATGGTTCTCTTGGTTTGTACAATAATTGAAAACGAAGCGAAAAATATCTGGAATGTGCTGAACCTTGTCTTATCCTATAGAATCCCATGTTTCGTTACGATTTGGTCAGCCGCATTAGATGTGGATAATATATGAATCAGTTTGACTCAGTCTATTCATTTGGTATACCCAAATATAACAAGTGAATTTGTTTCCTAAAATTGCCCCCCCCCATCCGGGCATACTCTGAGTTTTATTGTTTTGAAAGCAAATGGACCTCCGAATTCCAAAAACCTTAATGTGTTTACACACTAACCGCTCTCTACACCTCTGTGCACAGAGCGCAGTTTCCTCTTATTCTGGTGTAGCCGCAGACTCCAAACTGTTACCCTCCTCAATATGTTTCGACTGTGGATAAAAGCAGCGGACTAAGCAGCACATTTTGTGGCGTTTGGTCCTGTACAAGTTCATAGGGGACGGCGATCTGCAAGATTATCTGCGAGATTATTCGAGAAACCTTTTGATTGCCCACAAATATTGTTTGCGATCTGTTCACTGCAAAACGGTGTCTGATTTGAAAGTCGATTGGGATTAAACTTGTTGCTAACGCCATATTTTGAGAGGGAAAGTTCTTACACCTCGAAAGTGCGTTACCTAAATTGTCCCCATTTTCTTTTCATCCCATGGTAGACCAATGAGTCATTGCTCCGATCCTACCCGGTATGGTTTGTACACTTGTATTTTCCCTAGAAATGAGGTAAAGGAAATAAAATGATAACAGCATCCAAGTTAAATTTATTACTTTGGCAGTGTGCTAAATTATGCCAAGTCTGTGTTGACGCAATCCTTATCACTTAGCGTGAACCGTGCGGTGAAAACCTTGCACATAAGGTGGCAAAATTGAAAACAATTTCTAGATGGCAACACCTTTTTGAAAAATGTCCATACACATTTAGTGTGATGAACAGCAGACAGGTCACGAGGATGGAAACCGGTAACCTAAGCCCGGGACTTAGAGTAGCGAAGCACATAAGTCCCCGATAGGTTAAGCCTGGTATTAAACCGGACGTTAGCAACGCTGCTTACCACCAAATCTGGGTGACATTGATCGGGCTCGAACCTTAACTCACAGAGTTCACAGCGCTCCGGTAATTGAGACTTCTCCACTGCACCACTAGAAGTTGGGAAATGAAATACCGCCACTGGCTTTTAATCAGGCACTTAAATACTTTACTGGAGCATTTGGTAGTAGTAGTAGTAGTAGTAGCGATAAGTTTACAGGGCTGTAGTTGTGTTCAAAGTTCGCCCTGTTTTCTGTTGACTTAATGGGTACGATATTACGAGTGGGTTGCGGGACTTTGCATTGCCCATGAATCGGAAGAGATGACTCGCTTAATCGCCCTCCACAGCCTGGGGTCTGCATTCCGTTCACTTTGCATATGTTATATTTGAAGTTGCTTTTCGTACCGACACACAATGTTTAAATATAGTTCAGGTCAGGTCAAGAAATCGTTTCATGCACTTAGCGGGATGGAAACTCGGTTTAAAACTCCCTGTGATTGTTTACATTACCGCTAGTGTCAGGTACTCCACTTACGGTAGTTTTTTGTGTCCTGAGTGCTTCAGCGGGTTACAGCGATAACAAAATCTCCACAGTTTGAGTATTGTGAATGAGCGTAAAGATAAACGGAACACAATCCGACGATCATCCATCCACAAGTAATACGCGCACCACTCTGGACAAACCTTCGAAATGTTTAATTTGGTGCGTTTAGTCTTCCAATCTTCACCAAATGTAAATGAAGACGTGGGACTGAGTTATACACCGATCTCTCAGCAGCAGATTGCTGAACCAAGCATTCCCACAAGTTCGATATACAGAACACCGGGGACCGGCAGCAATGACTTGATCGCAGATTACAATGAACGCACATGTGATTGAGTTGTGAGTTTCTGGAGAGTTTTCAGTTGATCTATGAGATTTCAATTCTCTTAAAAGTTTGTGCGTGTAAACCTTCGAATGCATAGAAAATGTCAAATCATTCTGTTTCCCACTGGTTTCAAATATTCCGGTAAATACGTCGTTCGAATGGGGATGTTATAATTGATTATTTGAGGATGGATAACATTCCTCACAGCTGATAAAACGTAATTCAGTCACCCCCCCCCCCAAAAAAAAAACGGTAATATAGCGAGTAATTGAAACTTCACAACTGTTTTATTTATTTGAAAGAGGTGCTTTTAGTGAGCATTAAATTGCTTACTGTTAAAATGCGATGAAACACATTGTGATGCATATACTTCAAAAAGGACTGACATCGGTTCCAGGCAGATTCTAGTGATAAAGATAAGCGGCGCTCAACCGTAAATTAAACAAGTGAGAAATGACACAAAGCGCAACTGAGTTTTTATTTGAAGATTTAGGTTCATGATAACACCTGCTAGAGAATACGGCACCCAGACTTCCGTGACATATAAAAAAGAATTAGTTGAGGGAACTTCTGGTGTTTTGCTCTATAAACAAATTGGAGCCATGTCGATTAAATAATAACTGTTGGTTTGGAGACGCCAATCAGTCAACCGCGGTCAACTCAACTAAGCGAAAGTAAAGTTAACCCTGAAGCAGGTACTGCTTTATTCTCTCTGGCACATTAGTTTGCTTGGCAACAAGAAGCTGTCAGACGCGTCTTGGTTCTCTTGGTACAGGAAATGAGTGGTTTAGGATGATCCTTCGAACAAGGTCTGAAGGCGTCGAACACGTTCTACTCATGCGTCTCAGTTCACATGAAGTAAGCAAAACCACTCCCCAGGGTTGAGTGCAGAAGTTCAAATAGCCGGGGAGAGAGCCAACCATGTGTAGAAAAGGTTTCACAGAATTTCCGTCTCGTTCGCAAGTATTTTTCGCACTGCATCTAACGCTGTGCTCTTGAACTCATTTCCGGAGTAATCGTTATTTTTGTTTAGCAGTGCAGGTACAATCAAGAGGAGAGAAGGGAAATGTTTTCACAGTTGCAATGTGGGTGTGGTGGAACGGTTGGAGTACGAAGATTCGTGATGAAAAAGCGAGCGTGCGTTTTCAATTAGGATTTTATTTGTGGAAGATAAATTTAGGACGGGCGGTGGTGGCCCGGTGTTAAGGTCACCAAACTATCACTCTGCAGGACAGGTGTTCGAATCCCACCACCAACGCCTGACTTTCCCAATTCGCGTGTTATATGGCAACCATTTGATTGGCTGCTTCCCCCTTCCTGAAAATTGTATCTTTGGATATTCAATAAAAGGAAATAAAAATTAAAAAATAAAAAAGTAAAAAAAGCATGTTACTCACTATATGTGTTGTCGTCGGGTATGTTGCCCTAATTAGGTTCCTCTGCTTCAGCTCTTAATGGTATGGATTTCGGGGAATAATGTGATTAAAAGTTTTCAGTAGTTGACAGATTATGCGTCAATTAACATTGTCATGTTAACTGGTGGATGCCTCTGCAATTTAGATGGGTAATTCGAATATGAAAATTTCAGTGCTATCAATGTGGCTCTGTAGCTCAGCTAGTAGAGCGTGCGCTGTACAAAGCATAGGCGGCGTTTATGTGTGGGTTTGAATCCCACCGGGGCTACTGAACGTTTCATAATCTCGATCAATCCAATCAATTCAATCAATTGTACATTCAAGTTTCCAAGTGCCCTATAATTCAACATTCAGTTTGCAGCCTCAGACCGTGAAAAACAAACTGTAATCTACAAAATTACCCTGCATCTTTTTAACCTATAGTTTCCTCATTTGGTTTTATAACCGGATGTGCTCTTCATTTAATGACATTTGTTGGACCTCCCAATAGCTCGATAAGCGCGATGTGGGATTGACGAAAATATCGATCAACACTGTTTTAGTTCAAACTTTATTAGCCATTGAATCCACGATCCATTCTTTTTTTATGGTGGGGGTTGCCGTGGTGGTCAAGAGACTTTGAATATAAAGCTCAAACATGTGAATCGCACCACCGCCAGCCATCTTTGGTGAAAGACAGCTTTGCTATCGCCCGGCTAAGCACCACACTTACGTTGGTGGGGCCTTAGATGCTCCGTCATTCCAAATCTCGGGGCAAAGACTGGCGGTTCTAATTGGTGAACATTAGTTGATACTGACTGCCGAACTCACCCTGTCTGCTATTCATTTCGCGAAAATATCCAATAAAAAGGAGAGCAGATGGGTGATGAAATTCTAAAATAAACGTTTGTATCGCTCCAATCTAGGTCATGTATGGTTGAATAACATTTAGTTCAATCTGGATTACATCCCGCCCCTCAAACAGATTGCATTATGTAATCCTATATACAGGAATCAAAATTTCATATTGCATATGTGCTCATAAAATCACTTGGGAGACAAATTGGCATTCTATACCACACATTATGCGTAGTCTCCAGGGGTTCCACGAAACTGGTTGAGTACTACTTAGAATATATTATTTGAACAACCAATTTGGTCTCCCAATTCCCTCTGTGATACAGTCGAGTCAGCTATTGCACATACGCAAAGTATATATGAGATTAGCACGCACTCAATACCCACATCTAATTACCCCATTTGGAACGATACAGGTTGATCCTGAAATCTTTCCCTATTGGAAACGAATTAGTTTGGTAATCACAAGGTGGTTCGTTCCAGTAATACAAAAGACGATTATTCTCATACTACGTAAAAGGAAATCACTGCATAAGTTAAGTGGTGAGTTTGATGCTCAATGAACTTAGTCTAACGAAATGGCACTCAATGGATTTGTAACTCAGCATGTACAAAAATAATCAGTATGGTGACAACAAAAGTTTTCCTGATGCACGGTTCTCAATTTTATCGGCTTCAACTACGGCATTCATCAGTTGCTTCTTGAAAAAACAAAATTGAGGAAATTTGGTGCTTGATGAACTGGCCTGGACTCAGTGGCTAAACCGTGGAGTCCTAAACTTGGGTTTGCTCATACATCGATAGATGTTTTATGTCTACGTTTCCTTTTCTGGTAACACTGTATTTATCTTTTTATGTCGCTTCACGTGTTCCAAATGAGTTATTCCGGACCTATTTTGTTTCAAAGCAACTGATTTCCTAATTTGACCGAGTTTTCGCACGGTGCTCACACTCAACCGCATTGCAAACGTTTTTGGCCCAAATTATGGATACACCAGAACTGGTATTGTTTTTTGATCACAGAAATCTGTCATACAAGCGGTCAGACGTGCACAGGAACTCAATGGACTGCAACAGGTTATCGTCTAGGAGAACGTTTCAGTAAAATAATGGAGTATATAACGTGGGTGTATATGTGTGTGTGTGGGGGGGGGAGATGCAGGGGATTATTGAGGTACACGTCCCTCACCAATGTTGTCAGTGTTGACGCGATTTCAGAATAAGAATACCGGGTAGATCTGATAAAATGCTGTACTAGCTCGTATAAACGTCTTGTAACGTAAGATATGCATTTAGCGATTGTGTATAGCGTTATCTACTATCTGGATGATAATTTGGAAACAACCAGTATATAATGCTTGTTTTGGGGGTAGGTTTGTCGAACAGGAAATTTAAAGCATTCTCTCATTATTTTTCTTTTGGAGTATCAAGCTTGGATTAGCCCATTTGATATTTCAGAGGTACCAGGCACTATGGGTGGTCTTGGGTGTGGGTTTCACTCTTTTCGAGATCGTTTATTCCCTGCGAGGTAATGCATTCAAATGCGTTGGAAACTTTTGTGATGACCGTAAAAGAGCACTGGGCAGTTGTTTCATTCTGTTTAGGACTCCTATTCAGTGCGTACTTTTTGTGTCCTTGTCAGGACCCGAACCACGATTCTTCGGGCTGGGACTTTAAACCCTTATCCTTGACAGGGACACCAAAAGTACGCACTGCTGACGAGTCCCAAACAGGACGAAACAGCTGTCCAGTGCTCTTTGTCGGTTATCACAAACATTTCCATCCTCTCATTAATTTGAACTTGTTAGCACAGTGGTAACACATTTCTTTCTTGCGTTGTGTCCTGGGTTCGAACGACGGATCGAGCAGTGGATATATACTAATGATGCTGAGCTCAGTCGAGGCAATATTGGAGTTTATCGCTTTCCGAGTGTGCAGATAAACTCAAGATTATTGGCGAAGATGAAATAGAAGGAATTGCGAGTCCAAATCAATTTAAGTTGTTAATAATTTTGAAATTAGATACAATTTCTTCAGAAAGTATGACGTCTGAATTCAAAATTCTACGGTCAAGTTTGCAACGCATGTGTGATTGATTGAATTGATTAACCAGTGCATACGATGAACATATGGATATGCCCTCTGAAAAAGTATTTTAGCAAGCTCTACACGCGATATTTTACTGAGGCTCCTGAGAATAAAAGTCATGGACCGTGTAAAGTTCCGAAGCGACGCGTTCTGGGCTGACGAGAAAGCAGTCAAGATAAGGCACCACTAAAGACCGATAGGCGGTCGTACGAGCAAATAAGCAGCTATAGCGGGACCGAGTGGAAGAGAAGGACACACATTTAACAAGATCTTGCTTTGACGGATGTGAAGGGTTGTCTATGATTTTGTTGATAAGGGAGAGCATGACTTTGTATGTTATGAAATGTCGAAGTGACAGAGAGTTTCATGCGAAATCTCGTTACTTCTTGATAAATGTGTTAAGGATCTGGATAGCAGTTTAAAGTCCCTCTTGAGCATCCCCAGAAAGATTACGAGAGACACGTTCAACCAAAGGGACAAAACACAAGCAAAAATAATGTTTAATCAAGAAACGAGAGACGGATTGTGCTATCAGGCGTAAGACATAAAAATGATAATTCCCTGACCTTTACAAATACAGAAATAATTTGGTCAGACTAGCATAAATTTCGGCTTATTAACAAGCCAAGATACCTGACATTTAGGGGTTGGATAATCGGATCATTGAATATGTTCAAAGTGGGACAAGAGTCCAGGAGATTAGCATAACGATTCCTCTAAATGCATGTCTATGCATTTAGAGGGATTGAGAGTAAAGTTATGCTCAGTGGACCATTCAGTAAGGTTAGTAAGGCCATATTGTTGGGTGGAGGTGGCAGATGCATCAGGGTGGGCGATTCCGACCACAACATCCTCCGCATATTTAATGCGCAGGGAAATATAAGTGGAAAAGAAAACCTGGGATAGAACGGTACCCTGTAATACGCCTAGTTTAGAAATTAAAAAAGAGGAGGAACGACTAAGTTAACATGCAAACTGTGATCCATTTGTGAAATAGTGTGGTTTGCGGAGGACGCAAAACCTCACTGATTTCCTGATTTATCCAGTAGACAAATCATCGGCTGCAATAAAGCGTGGAAAACTTAATACAGCTACTATAGCAGCACTGTTTGATGTCTTGTGTTCAGTACTTCCCGCAAAACCTGGACACGGGTATATCTTATACATTTGTAGCGTGTACAACTAGATTCAGGCATGTGCGAAACCAATCACTCCCCAAGTTCTCCTTTATCCATCTCTCGTTTTACCATGTGCAGTTGAATGTACTATTTTCTGACTTTTTTCGTCTCAGTTACTTGGCAATGGACTTTTGTTTCATTGAAGTTTCTGTTCATTTATAGTTTTGGTTGATTAGTTGCAAGTAAATATGCACATCAGCAAGTGAAAGTACTATTTATCACGGGAAGTTTTCCACTGTAATGGATGCATTTCAGCAGGCGGTGGTTCGGATTTGCCAATATTTCTTTTCAACCAATGGTTGACTACGCTACTGTGAAATCTAAGGGAAGGTGATGTGATCCTGACTATCCATAAGGAGGAGCTATTTGTGAGTGGGCATTCTTCTCCCGTTTTAAGTCACACGCTGTTTGACTCATTTGTGCTGCCAGTTAATGCACCAATTAGTTTGACGTCATAATGGCTACAGGTGACAATTGGATCTGTAATAAATCAGTTTTTGGATAACAACAGCACACGTGCGATGCAATTTTTGGTACTCTTCCCGAATGGCCGGTTTGTGTTCCTTGATCTTATGAGAAAAATGCCAGAAGGTTCTACCTACGTAGCTTACCGAACATGAACAAACGAGTAAGTAGGTACTCACAGAGAAGGTAGAAATAGACAATTCATCTTTGAGGTTTATGAAAAAATTCACTGATTGGTGAACCGAAGGCGTAAACGTACCGCCGAAACACCCAAAAGAACTTCACTAACAACAGTGAATAAGAAAGACTTAAACTAGTGACTGCCTTTCAGTGGAGATCACAATAGTAAGGAAATCCCCCGGCTCTTGGAAAAAGCAAGCACGATATTGTGGAACATCTCTCAAATACGGGGCATACTGTGACTGATGACGCCCTCAAGGTGATCTAACGGTTGTCTCCTTTTCCATCTAAGACTACTCTTCAACAACATATTGCATCAGTTGAGGCAGTGGTTATCCGTCTGTTTAACCCATCACTTTGTTCCCTAAAGGGACCTACTAAAGCAATTGAACTACGATGGCTATGTGGTGAATTCAATGGCATGATTGAAGCTGACCAGTTCCATGATCTCTTGACACTTTCGACTGACCCTTTGCCCCAAACAGTTGATAGGTAACCTTGACTCACATCTAACCCTCATGTGACACATCCTTATTCCCATCCACCCACCACCACATTTTTGTTTGTAAACCACATACAATCAACTAATTATATCTATCAATCTTATCCACACTTAAGTCAAATTTTATGAAAAACCTATGTTATTTATTCAGTTTCAAGGTCTGTTATCCTTGCAATTATAGCGTTTCTCTTGCTCAGGATGAAAAGAAACATGCATACACGGGTTTGCTACTTTAATCACGTTTCTAATTTGGATCAGAGGAATATCCTCACGGATCAATAATGCACACAATTGTTTGTTGCACGTATTAGCAAGCTCCAGCATGTAAAACGATGGGTGAAACAACGTCCTATGAAGTTAATCAATAAACGGAACATGAAACACAAAAATACAGCTTCGTATGTATGCTTTATGTGGCAAATTGCTAGGTTCGCCTGAATGATGAAACGTTCCAATTGAAATTCATTGTTTATCTTTCGCTATTTCTCTATAGGAAAGCTTTTTTAAGCCAAGGGACAAATATCATATTTGAAAAGACCAACTGTTTGCTCCTAACCACTTATTGTTGTCGGTTTGTGCATTTTATGCACCAGTCAGCAAAACGCGCCTGGAACAATGTGTCGCGCAACTTGTGCCTTTTGATGAATTAGACATTAAAATGTAAAAGTAAAACCGATTGACTACTGGTGTTGTCATTTCCTCGAGATACTCACGATTAGCCGTTTCATTCCGGCTGTATTCTTTCCGTAGCCAATCGATGGACAACGTTCAAGAATACTGGCGAATAAGAAAGGACTGCAGCGAATGAAAAAAACAGTTCTAATCACTTTTGGGGTGTTGCTCGTCAGGATGAGTGTGAAGTTGAGTGAGTATTCCATTTGTACCCTGATATTGAATAGATTCAAATCCACAGAAAGAGTGTGTGCGTGTGTCAGGAATGTAGATGCACCAAAATTATTTGTAGTTTTGTCCAACTGAAACTCACTGATTACAACGTTGTATAATTGTTCTGATTCAGAATAAGGAATGAACTAAGAGACCAAGTGAATTTCCACTTTGATTTGGGAAAAAATATTCCACTGAAATAGTTTGTATCATAATCGTCTAAAATTATTTACATTCCAATTTGACAACTAGGCAAATACTTGACAATGGCTTCATCTTAGGCTCCTGATTTTTCTAATCGTTTGATACTAAAAGTAAGCCAGTGTAACTGAAAACGTTGCGAGGCCAGGTATTGCTCTGAAGATACTGCTGTGAAGAGAATCAAAACCATTTTGCACTTTCGTTGCAATAAATCCATTTTTACCACATTGATCAGTGGCTAGTACTTCGTGATTCGAATTTTGTTGAGTCAATTGTCTCGAAACCAATTGAGTCTCATTTATGGTAAGAAGATGAAATCGCTGTCTGTTCTAATTCCTTGATCTATCAAGGTGAATGTTTTGTAAGACTTACAACGAATAGGCTACGGTGAGCTAACTGTACAACACCTGCCTATTTTGTTTAATTTTGATGTTGAATTATCTGTTGCGGTGTCTCTTTTTATTTTATTCCAGGTTTAACTATTGGGAACGGGATATTTGCATGTCCTTATTCGGAGCCTGAAAGCAACAGCTCAGATTGAGATCACTTTACCTGTCATCATGCAATAATTTTAACAAAAACAAAAGCAGTGAAGACAAAAATCGAGGAGTTAGGAAGGATTGCGATCACTAAACCAATCATCACGCGAATGTATGATGTGAATTGGTACGGGGTTGAACTGCATCCGTCCCAAATAAAATTTCGTGTATTTATTAAAATTTGAAAAACATATTCGATAATGTACGGTTTCCACTGACGACATTCTGTACACTTTACTTGCCAGTGTAAAAGTCAACACACGCTGCCCTTATCAATCCATACTGCTTGATATGAGTAGGTGCCGTCTGGAATAATATTGAAGATCATGTATATGCATTGGTAAAGACCACTGGTACAAAATTATACTCAGTAATTTTATCTCTTCCCGAAGTGAATAACGTGGATACAACAAAAATATTTTACGATCCCCGTGGCGGTTTCATCTTGAAAAGAATACCCCGGTGAAAGCAAAATAAAATAACCAAAAGTGGGGAAATATTCATGGGCAGCCAACTCTCTCTTCTGACAGGTTGCTGTAAGTTTGTTGACGGTTCTATCGCATGTCAGGTAAAAGTAAGAACATTTCAGTGGAACCGGCACTTCTCATTGTTGACTTCTAAACTCAGCTATATCTTTCTCTTCGTTGTTACTTAATGCGACTTGTTGGTCGCCATCCAGTATAATATTGGCTTACTCATTTAACAGATAAATCATAAATTGCAGAAAGGCTGAATGTCTGTGATCACATAAAATTCATCTTACACAAATCCACTGAGTTGCCAGTTTCTTCTCCTGTTGCCACATTGCGCGAGCATCAGCTTCAAATGAGTAACCAAGCACCATCCTTACGCAACATTTTGGACCTCATAGCGAGAGAAATTTCGAATTTTGCGCAGTTACTAAATTTGAACTAGGTTTATTGCTGGCTCCTTTTGCGATCAAGTAATTGAGTTTCATTTTCCACATCTCGAATCACGATGAAATCATTTCAGTTTAAATTCTATTTTAATTTTAATTCTCATACTTTTTATCTTATCGTCGAAGATTTGGAAAAATAGGTCTCGTTTGTGGAGAAAGAAGATTATTAGCGGTTCTTGGTAGTTCAAATATGTTAATGTGAACGTTACCGTGACTTCGGCTAGAGTTGCTTATTATATTTGTGTCATGTGCTACCTAGATATGATAGCTCGTTCGTAACAGCCAACACCGCTGCATGCGACAATGCATATTGAAACACAACTCGTAGCCTGAAACACCACATACCACTTAGTTGACACTCGTGAATAAACAGTGAGATTGCATGACAAGATTCCAGTGATCTGGCTTGACGTTCATCCAAACCAGAGTGCAACATTTGATACAACTCACAAGTGGAGAACCCGTGATTTAGTCTAGCATAAGCCTTGGTGACGTTCACTTTCGATTTATATGTCCACGACGACATAGTCTAATTACCTCAATTGGGAGATTGGCTTCTGGGATGAACCATATAAAAGGATTTCTCGGGACCAAGAGGAGGCATCCGCTGGAATGAATGAGCGGCTCATTGATGGCGTGAGCCGAAGTATTTATTTACGATAGGGATAACAAATTGGACTGTCTGTCTGCTATTGAATCGCGCACTGTTCATTCAAATTTGCCCATTGCCAAATAGCGCGCAGTGAGTAACTTAATTATTACCTGTCGAAGAGTATCCCAATGTAATTTCCATTCTGTATTTCGTCAGAATCGCATTTAGCCAGCTCACATTCCGTCTGGACAGTATGATATACCATTACGTCATCCACCCATGCGTCTCGTTTTTGTTTGACCCAACAGAAACAAAACTACACAGAATCTGTCTGTAAACTGCCATCGGATGGCTCCACAAAACCAGGTCTTCCGTGCAGGTTTGGGCTGACTAGTCCAATTAATTCGCATTCAAACCAATGCTACTCTGTCTTCGGGGTTTTTAGGCACAAGTTCCTATAACAACAAGGCAAACGTGCCCGATAGTTTGTATTAGTAAAAACAATGCAAATTAAGGGTTGACTGGATGAGTTGATGATAGATGAACAACCACCGTTGAGCATTGAAAATTACAAACGGAATCTTGATATAACACCTTTTATTCCTCAACGAAGAGTACAACACTATTCAATCGTGTTATCCATTAAGATGATCGAAATCAATTGATGTGTATTGGATTGGGAGATCTCTTATTTTCAATCTGTCCATCATACGGATTTAAATGGTGACTAGTATGCATAACTTTGTCGGTGCCAAATGTTTTGGCAATGGTCAGGAGAATCAATGCAAAAATAATAATTATCCAAAACAGGAAATCTAAAATCAAATAGAAGTAAAGAGGCGATCGATATGGGATGGAGATACATATATGCATTGCAAATAATAAACAAACGTGTTCTGAATATGTAGTCAAAAGCTATCCCAAGCGGAAACCTATGTTTTGTGGTTTCGATGTCAAAAAGATGAATGTTAATCCACGCTACGAGTGGAGACCTACTTATACCGGAAGTGGATGACTGCCCCAGGGATTATGTAGTTGCTGATTTGCTCAGTTTGAAAAATAACATTACGGGCAAAACCGTATTACGAGAAGGCGGGTCAATTTATTCTAAAATTCGATTTCCGGGACTAACCGGAATGGGGATCCCCATGCAGAAGTGGTAATGCATATTTGTATATCATTCACCCACGGAATAAAAACGTTGCAAATTCGATGTAAACTGCGTCAGGACTAGCGTAAATATGAATTTGTGGCACTATGATTGCCAGTTTCAGAGCCTAAATGGGTATAGATGATGACTGCAATGCATGTGGGTGGATTTTGCGAATGGTCTGCCTGGTTTCTTATAAAACTGGGGATCTATGGACGTCATTCATACAGCGTCATTGATTGTGTGTTTCAGTGGAACACATGGGAATAAATAAAACTTTAATTGTGTTTACTGATGTTCCAATGAATCGAACAGCATCCCGTTTATTTCTTTCAGTTTGAAATACAATGTGAAAAAGTTGTAATGCATTCTAATATGGATCTACTCTGAGAAAATGTTTCCTTGGTCGATTCCCAGCTTCCAGTTTTGAAGTACACAAAGACGCAAAATGTGCCAGTGCGAATCATTCCATTTGTTACACTCAGTCACAGATATATACAAGTATTGATCGAACTGGTGCAAAATGAGCCTAATTTTGAAAATACATTTCATATCTGGGTGAAAAGCAGTCTTCTTCGCTTTCTTGCATCATCATTTAGGACTTATTAAATATCGTTTTCAAACACTCATGCAGTTTCTCAGTGGGTTGAACTCACTCACTTATCGCAAAGCAGTTGGGGTTTAAATGTAACCAGAACAATTTCTGTGTTAGAAACTTGATGGACTCCATGCAAAGTAGACAGTACAGTAGTACTCAGAAATATAGAAGGGCAGATAGAAGATTGACAAAATGAAGTTGCCATCACAGCCTTGAGCCCATAAGTTGTTTTCAAAAATAAATTCCAAATATATTTTTATACTGGGGCTTTGCTTTTTCACAACCAATAAACCGGTAAATTAAAATTGCAAAATGGTACTTCCCGATGTCATTCAATTTGTAGCAACATAAGGTAAACTGGATGTTATTATAGAAATGTTGCGCCTTATGTGATGAGGTAATAGCATGTACAATCATGCAAATGAGGTCCGAATCAATACGCCTCTGGAGGAATAAATGTGATGAATGTCAGAGATTTTTACGAGTTTGTTCAGTAAGTCCATTTATCATAGAAAACACACGCATTGGGGGAGGGTTTTCCCGATTTCTGATTGCATTGTTGAGGGTTACGGGTATATGCATTCATATGCTTCGGTATTTTCGTGAACATACATCTGGTTGTATGCAATCTAACGAGCACTACGAATTCACGTGAACGACCTGCCTTGTGTTGGAAAGGAGAACGTTGAGTTTATGTGAAGCTCAGAAGGCAATTTGGGGTATAAATGGATTTTGTCCAGAGTTATCAACAACTAATTGTTCGAAGCTATTGGTTTAGAAGAGGAAAAGAGGAACAGGCGGTTTGAAATTAAGCTGATCTTCCTGCACAACATACGTTGACATAGAATTTGAAAAGGTTAGCAAACGAACATAGGAAGTATGTGAGTCCAGCGCAGAAAGAGCGGAACTGTCTGCCATGATAATTATGTTCTTGCGTATCGTATCAGGTTTTGGGTCAACATTGACGCCTTCGAGGCTGACGATCTTGACTACAGGTAAACGTTTATAATTGAAGGTACTGGGAATTTGTCGGTTGCTGGTCATGGAAAGGTGATTTAATTTTTGCGATAGAATAATACCCAGAAACATAAAGCATAGTAAGCCTGTTAGCATCATAGAGATCAACTGGGTTAATAATCGTAGTGGTGTATATCCTTATGTTTCCCAAAATGAGTTTGGTCAAAACTGATTAGCAAGAAGGGTAAAAGTACAGCACTAAACATGCGCAAATACAACGCATTAAGACAACCAGAAATGGAATCAAAGTGTTGTGTTTAATCTCCTTCGGGAAATAATAGGGATGTGATTGTTTTAGAACAATATTTCTTACACGCCTAGTGAGATGTGTGAAATGTTCCCGATCTGTTGTTAACAGATTTCTCTTTCTCTCTCCCTCGCTCGATCGCAGTTGGGCTTCGAACTTCAGAGATTTAAAACCTATTAGGTAGCTGTTTGATGCCCATCTTTTAATCGTACACTAACTGCAGTGACAAACGGCGCAAATTCTTCGCTCAAAACAAAATAAACGACAAACGGTAACGATCGGTTCGGATAAGGGTGTGTTTATATTTGCAAAGTAACTCCAACCACCAGTTTGAATGAATGTCCCCTGAGGTGTGTATCTAGCCAAGAATTCCCGATTTGAATAGTGGACTTCGTGCCTGTGGCTGAGAGTATACTGATAGTAATTATCCTTGTGGTTAGTGTTCACTCGATCTGAAGAAGTAACAATTGAGAAAAAGAAAATGTTTTATCCAATTTCGGCCAACCATCGGGGACTTCTGGTTGCAGAACTTGAAACTTCTTGAACACTTCTTAATTGCTGTCCGTGGCACTTGTCGAAATTAAAATGCAGACTTTTCCGACTAAGTGTTTGGATTTAATGTTTTGACACATCGACATTCTGTATTATCCATTAAGACTGTCGATAAACTGTGTTATGTTTTCTAGGTATTGCCAGAAAGCTGTTCAGGATGTATTGCTGTCTTCCAGTTTTCGGAATCTCTTAAAAACAGTTTGTTTGTGGCCTCAGATTGTGTGACTAACAGTAGACAGATTCCAGCTTGCTTAAGCGATTATATACTATATATACGCCTTGATATCGTTTAAATTTCACTAGCTCCTCGTAAGTATTTCGCGTGTATCCACACTTGCGTGTTATATTTCCCCCAACATCTGATTCTGTTGTCTCTAATCCACGAAGTATCAGGCAACGAAGATGTTACTTTCTCATGAAGTAAACCATAAAGTAGATGGTAATCCATTCCACAAAACTCCGAACACTCGGTAGCTGTGTTTATTTTTGTCCAATGGCCTGAAATAATACAACTACATTCTGTTCAACCTTTCCGGCTTAAATTGGATTACCAAAATGTAAAGTGAAATCACTCCAGTGACACTTCGTACTTGCATCGGATACGGCGGATACGGAGCGTTGTCCGTCAACCGAGTTGATCGCCGGATGACCGAAAGGCATATTACCCTTCGCTTTCGGGCTAGGTCACCTCACTCCTATCCATTTCGCTCTAACTCGATTGCTGTGAATGAGAATCATAATTGAGTGGGAACACGTTTGGTGACCTCAATAATTGATGAAACGTTTCTCCATGTCTTTAGTTGTTGTTCGTACCGTCCTCACATAGTTTGACCTGATTCCGGATTTACTGGAATGCTGGCCGGTATAAAATGGTACCACCTACTGTATATTTGAGTAGTAATGACATATCACGATTGCGCTCCGTTCGGTAATTCATCATTGATCCATCGTCTCACTCAAATGCAGTGTGGTAACTGCAGTAACTGCGTTGCCTCCCTAGACGAACCAATCCGTTTCGTCCAGAGACAGAGCGAGGGTAGAGAACACTGAGAGCAATTCATCATTGTATCTGATTCACGTTACTGGAAACATGCACCGAATCCGTCTGTGTCATGATTTCCCCGAACGCACCAAACAAACCCCTGTGACCTCTATGGCATCAAGTTGAAAGAAAAGNTGGGTTCGAGATGAATTGATTTTTTAATCGTGTTCATCGGTCGTCACGTGAGCTCATATATATAACCAGTACCAGTTACTTTGATGGTAAACCAACGGCGCCAGATAAATATCAATAATCTGAATGGCTGGAATGTTTTCTCTAATCTTTGTGATATGCTAATCGTTTAGTTCATTGAATTTCCTTGCAATTTTCCAATCGGATCTAATAATCATTGAACCAAGCAATGGTTCATCTTATTATTGATGAATGACATGCGATGCATTTGAATCAGGCAGACTATTCAAGAATCTGTGGAATCTTCATCTTCTAGTCGATTTAAGTTCACGTAACGCGGGTGCCGAAAAAAAAACAGATGATCACCTATAGATTAACAAAGCTGATCTCTTGTTTTTCTCCCAACGGTGAGTATAAGTTTACTGTCATTTCACAGCCGCGTGATGCTGTTCAATGCCCTGTTTTTCGAATTTTCATATTTAATCAACTTTTTCGATGAACTCTCCCTTTTCCGGTCCTTACAACGACAGCGTTTTTCACCCCATTCTAAACGTGTACTACGTCCAGGATGTTTAGGTGTGTACATCACTGCTCACGAGCTTCATCACTGCATGTAGCTTCCTCCTTTGGTTGACATGCGGAGAAGTTAACGTTGAACTTTTTCAAGTCAATCACCATTCAGCACCAATGTTTCTGTCACGGGATTCATCTCTGTGTCTCTCGAATGGTGGCAAAAGTGAAACTGTTCTGTTGTTGTTCTATTTTACGACTGTCAAACTTGTTCTATGCATGCCCTGTGTTGCAGCACATTGATCGCGTGAGACCAAATCGTCAGAAAAGCAATAATCGAATTCACATCTTGTGTTGGTGTTTCTGGGCCTTCTTTTGACCTGGGTGAACATTCATTTTATTGTAGACGGTGTAAAGTATTTCCTTCTATTTTCTTTATTCATCAATTCCTGCAAGAATCTGTAAAAGGTGTTTATTAGAACGGGTGCCGTACCATCAAACATGGGAAATGTGACGTCAGCGCTTATTCTCTCGTGCTCTCTCTCTCTGGTCGATATTTACTTGTTTGGTTACTCAACGTGTTACGAGGATAAGAGATCTGTTCATGGCATAGAATATGCTTTGTTATGCTTTCTGGGGACCACATACCCCATTCGTCTAAAGTATAATCTCCATCTTAGCTAGAAGTGGGAAACAGTGAGAAATACGGTCATTCAGAATAACACCCGTTTTCTCATTTTAACTTTAATTTTCTAGCGCAGTCTGTCGATTGATTAGCTCACAGTAGTTGTACCAGTAACTCTAAAGCATAAACCAATAAATTTTATCGTCACTTAAATGTTACACTAATACACCAAGAATTATGTACGATTGTCTGGAATTGAACCTAAGCCGATATGAATCTGATGGATTGATGAAGTTTTAAGGTATATGTCAAGACTTATTGATCCATGATCGATTGTTTGACACCATATATTTTTGTTTACTCTCAGATGTTGAGTATGTATAAAGGCTGGTACATAAACGAACTGTTTTTTCTGTTCCACAGTAGTCTTAGTATAGGAGCCATGGAACATCAAATTTGCAAATATTTACTTGCTTCAAAGCGGTTCTACTACCCTCGGGTTAAGCAGAGCTGAATGCTACCAGGCGCGCCCCCGGGTTGGGGATAGGGGGATACCTTCACTGAATAAGGTTAGCTGTGAATAAGTTGTGGTGTGCTGCAACAAATAAGCCGTCGCTCACAAATAGCGGTGGCACTATCAGGGTGTGGTGGGTTTCAGGCTGGTCACCTGGCTCCTGCTTAAAAGCCACAACAGCCCAATGACGGTGTCAAGACAAAGGTCGATGTGACTGGCCTTTCCAAACTAAAGTCAATGACCCCCTCCCTTCCTAGGCGAGGGGTTGTTTCCTGATGCTTCGCCGTTCGCATTTGGTTGTACAGAGGCTAGAGATACGCCCTCAGAATAAAATGCGCCGAGTGACGCTGGGGATGTCTTGCGTACAAAACTCCTAAGGAACTCCATGACTTTGATCATGATCCTGTCTGAAGCCGGCTTATCCTTTTTAAGGAGCCAGCCGCAGTAAATTAAAGTAAGTCTATTTCGCTAGCTTCTTAATAACTTTCGTCACGTGATTTTCTAAAATAGTCGAATTAACTACTGTCTGTGCAGTAATGCGGGATTTCGCACTCGGAAAGGTTCATTCGTTTTTGTCGGAGATCACAAAATCAATGTGTATCTGGTTTGCCCTCGTTGGAACTCAGCAATGACCTAAGTTACACAGTTGTCGGTCAAAATCCTGCGTTTCAGGATAATAACCACGCATGCCTTTGTTTTATTTCTATGCAGGAATGAGACTTCCGGGGATGGCTTTTACTGAANGAACGGATCTGATGACCTTTGAGGTGTAGAATTGTCCGTTTCTAATTTGACGCTTCTTTGTTCGAATTACTGGTAGGACAGCCACCGTTTCCCGGTAATAGGTGCGACTAACACCAACGATTAATATAGGGCATTGTTTCAGTTTTCATACAATACCATTAGAGTAATCGAATTCACGAAGAGTAAGAGAATTAAAGGATTTACCAAAGCTCGAGAACCCAAGAGTAAACTTTTCTATAAATCTGATTACTTTGAAAACTGGTGTTCAATTAGAACAAGCATTCAATTCAGTCACACCATTTGGAGCCAATCTGTATGCATATGGAAAAAAATCCGTGCATTAAAATTTACTTTTTGTCCACTCAAATCACCAAGTGGGAACACGGTGCATGAAACTTTACGGTTTCAGATAAACCGTGCTACGACGCACTCCAGAAAGGAATAAAAGCCGATTTGCTAACATATTTCTTCCAGAACCTGAGGGGAATCAAAGTAACTTTTTTTCCCTGCTTGCCAACTTGCAGTTCTTGTTACTCGGATTGATTCGATCGATAAGCTTGTTTCATGAGAGCGGTGGAGGATTTGATTGAATTATATGAAGTAAGTCGTTATTTAGGCAGATGAATGAGCTTGATCTAAAAATCCGGGAAACATTGCTAAACTGATCCCAACGTATTCGGTTTTGACGGCACAGTGAACCCACTGAATCATCCGAGGACTAAATCCCAGACCTTGGTAGATGCAAGTATAACCAAGTCTGCTCAACGAACAAACTGGGTTGGTGGAGAATCTGTTGTTTTTTAATCATTTTCACAGTAAACTATGTCACATAATGCTTTTTCAAATACGTGTCGCGTTCATCTAACCTGGCACAGCTCAGAGTTAGCCTTCGAGTTGTTCACTCTATTGGAAGTTTCCGAAGGCTTGCTGAATAAAAGGGAATTTCATCACATGTACCGGTGAATTATGTCTACAATATACACAGACAAATGGAAAATGTCTAATGGCAGACTTTCTGCCTGTGAAATTATTCAAAGTTCAATCCATGTTTCCGTAAATTGATTCTATGCATTATTCGAATCTAACAACTTAAAAACAGCTGACCAGTGAGTGCAATTCAGCTTTTCACTGGACGCTTTGTTTCCTTGGATTACAAAGAAATATCCGAGTTCTCTTTTATTATTGTCTGTGTGACAATTTCAAATGATGTTTTACTTTCTGACCTATTCCATGTACCAGGCGTCAAAGAAAAAAAAACAATAAATCCTCAGTTCAAGCTAGTTTTTCATATTCGTGTTTAAGTTGATATCCCTTATGTGAATAAAATTCAAAAGGACGGTTCATATAACAAATGATTTGATGCAATACTTGCATTTTTGTACCTATCCTAGATCCTCGGAGAGGAAGTTCGCATACTTTTTTATAGGAGCTTGACCATATATACTGTGTATTTACTAGTCGATTGCATACTCTAATCATGTTGAACAGTAGTGGCACTTTCCTGGCACGGTAAACGTATAATGACCAGAAAGTGCCCCATAACCTTGTCAGGTTATGACTGAAGCAGACATTTAAATCCATTAAGTTTGCTCAAGCTGTGAGATATTAACTCATTACAGGGATGTTCAAACATAGCATCAAGCTCAGCTAAAACACGACGGAAATATATTAGGATTGAACTAAATTCTGAATGGTTCTACTGAATGTGGTGAAAATTATCACGTTTGAAAAAAAGAAAAGGAGATACAATTTATACGCTCTAAATGCTCTTATCGCAAGAGATTTGTGATGAAATTAGTCACAAGTCACAACGGTTTTCACTGTTGAAAAATGCGTTCTAATCTGGACTAAGGGGTCCCACAACTGAAAGAAGGTGGGCGCGTAGAAGGAAGAGCAAATGGATGCAATATCTTAGAGGGGGAGGAGAGGGATTTCTCCTTCATATGCAACCGACAATTAGAGGATAAATTGCTTTGTCAAGCAATCCCTATAAAGTTTCACCGGGACCATTATTTATGCTCTTTGGTAATATGAATATTGACTTTAAAACTGTATTGTTCTTTCACAAATGATGAATACCCAAACACCGGTGATGTTTTGCAACGGAAAGAATTTTGAGTGCTTTAGGCATTCATTGCGTACTTCAAATCGACTGATAGAGAATTATCAACGTTACGGATGGCTTTTATTTTGTGCATTGTACTGTATTATGTAAAGCGTTTGCAACCACTTGAGCTCACATTTCAGTTTGGAAATCATACATGCCAACCGTCACAAGGTACAGATTCAACGGAACGAAAATGTTTACAGACATGAGGAATTTCATAATTCAAGGTAAAGACAAAGTTCACTTGTTGTCTCCTCTGTGTTTGTGAGTAAACGTGCAAGATACAGTATAGGTGAATTTGCGGTAACTGTTAATTTTGAGATGAAATTTGACGGAATTGGGAGCACGTAGAGTAATCGGAACGACAACGTGTCAGTTCTGTGTTCAATGGGTGGTCAGGATATGCAAGAATCCTATGGGCAAACTTGGCACAAATGGTTATCTGATACTCTGAATGCTTTACAGCTAACTCATGCATAGGAAATACATAGAATAGACGCGGCTAATAATAGTTAGATCGCGGCGTAAGACTTGAAATTCTGTATGAGTTAACCAGGAAAAATAGCTGGGGAACAAAAAGTAAGATGTGGGAAAACATACTAATAAGACCAGGTAGAATGAATTGACTGAGATGGGCAAAACTGCCTGAGCTTTCGAATTTGAAATGATAGAAGCCACAGTTTAACAATGCAGTTTTGCAAACATGCGTTGAAAAATGAGGATTGCATGATTAAATGAGTACCTCATAAACACATTTCACCATCGCCAATCAATTAAACTGTATCACACTAAATTCACAATCCATGAAATTTCCGGTGATGAATGAACTGGAGATGTCTGAGTTGTGAAAAGTTCAGTAACCCTGTTGGATTTGAACCCACGCATGAAAACCGCATATACTTTTGTACAGCGCACGCTCTGCCAGCTGATCAGTGCTGTCGATTAAACCTCCGGCTCATACCAGATCACACGATATAGGTTAGGTGACACGAAATGTTAGGATTAGCCCATTCGGTTTTGCACAGACACCAGGCAATGTCGATAATTTTGGGTTTGGATTTCACTCTTTGAGAAGCCGTTCATTCCCAACTAGTTAAATGTAGTTAAATGCGACAGAATTGTTTGTGACAAGTGACAAAGAGAGATAACTGTTTTGTCCTGTTTTGGACTCGTCAGGGAGGCGTACTTCTTCAGAATTCGAACCACGAACGTGCGGGTTGAGAATTCAAACCCGCACCCCTGAGCAGACGATCACCAAATTGTGCGAATGGCTCATTTAGTTGAAATGGTGAATTGCCAGTGCTCTTTGTCAGTTATCACAAACACTTCCATCGCATTTAAATGGACTAAGTAAACTGCTGTATTCTTTCAGCGCTGCTCAGAATAATACATTTTCATCTTGACTGAAGTGGTTGATGTGCCTACCTACGGTGAACTCTTAGTGCAATTTTATCGGTCCACCCAACCTTTCCGTGCACACCAATACTTCTTGGATTATTCCTAATCATTAAATTGTTTGGTAGACAGGTTTTCTCTCATCTGCCTCAATAACCTATATCCGTACCACTATGAATCAACACCGGTTGCCAGTCAAATTGTCGTTTCTATAAATGTACAACTATTTGCAGCCGTACGGTTCACCTTTTAACTGCCTGCGTCACTACAAGAAGACGACAAAATCCTAAGCCAAAAGGTACTCACAGTGGTGAAGTTTTCAACAATGGCATTCGGCTCGCTATCCTGCTCTGGAACTACTGAATCAGTGGCACAAAAATCGAAGAACCAAGTATATTCTACTCTCTCTCAAATGTGCGTCGGCAAACATTTACTTGAATTTTCCTAATGACATTGAAGATGGATCCGGATCTAACGAGCAACTCGTTAAATCGAGGTTTAAACCTAGTGGCTGAACAATTCGAACGCCTCTTCAACAAAATGCATAGCCACCTGGGAATCACGGTGGTTTAATACAGTTTGCCGCCCGAGGCAGTGTCACACACAATCCACCAGACCTATCGTCCGCCAAATCGCCTCACTTTACGACCGGCTAATTGGGCACGGACATTCCAGCCCATCATCATTCATCATTCGCCAGACAATTTCTAATTAGGCCGCTAGCGAGATGCAGTTCGTCTGTTTCGACCCTTCCATAGATCATTTCGTATACTTTCGCGTGTGCACACCTTTGTAGCCTAGCTCGTTTAAACCCGAATGTCAATAGGTTTGTGTGTGTGTGCACGTGCAAGTATAAATAACGTAAGAACCAATTAATTCAAAGTGACTCTCTCCTGGCACAGATGCATCCGATCTTCACTTTTTACGGACACCCCCTCCCTTCCGCAATAGTGGAGATGCTACTGTGGCTGAGGACCAAAACACATGAAGATAGCTACCCCGGTCTAGAGGAAAACAAGAGGAACGAAGATTTTTTGCCTCTATTCAAATTTCTTTACTCTAAACTTTGACCCCAGGTATGATCGAACTTGCTGTGGTACTAATAATTAGTTGTAAGAACAAAGTGAAGTACCTGAAATTGTAATATTGTGTCCAAAGAACTCATTAGCTATTTCTAATACCAAGTGAATTTGCTGATTTGGTGTGTAGTTNTCGAAATAAGTTCGTAACGTGTATTGTTTTCTTCCTGCGGTACTGCACTGACAAATATGGGAGTCTGGATATCACGGAGCACGGTACACATTAGGGTTTCCCCAGATAGTTGATGCCTCTGGAAAAAAGTCCAACGGAATCATCCATATGTCGCATTTCAGAGCCAATCATTTTCTACCACAATGCATAGACGACGATAATTATGGACCTCTGAGTGAGTGGAAGAGTGAATAAAACTCATGCAATGCTTTTGGTCCGATCGCGTGCCACGCGATGTGAACTCCATCAATGAGTTCAAACCAATATCTGGAATGGTGCATGGACCGTGTACGTTAGTCAAAATCAAATTTCTATTTTAATCATGAAACAATCAGACGTTGAATATGAAAACAATTTTCCATTTAGAGTTGAACTGGAGATTCACATAAAATTACTAATGTGAGGAAATCCGTCGTGTACAGAGCAAATGAAACATGAATTGGACAGCTGTTTCAATCTGATTGGGGTTCATCCCTAGCCTTATTATTTTTGGTGCAGC
>UZAN01039675.1:49387-73469 GCA_900618425.1 Echinostoma caproni
CTCGGACCATAGGGTTCAAAACACTCCCGTGACGGCGTCTAAACCAATGCACTACTACCATTTTGTTCGTTTGATGTGATCTTCTGGGCAGTGTTTGTTTGTCTTTTTGTTAGCCACGCAAATGGTCTTTCTTACTGATATTTATTTAGAAGATTCATATGGGCCTATTTTAGAGATATATCTCGATGCGGCTTATTTTCCATTAATTCAGGGGATGTAGAGGACCCATTCGATAGAGTTTGACATTTAGACTTCATGGTTGTTTTCCCTAAAATTCTCCTGTTGGGAGTGAATTATCATAATTTACCAAAGCAACATTAATTTCACAAAAAGTTTGTATGCTTTCTCACAGTTATGATTAGAAGAGTGCATGATACAATACCGTAAAAAGAGCCATGTACTGTAGTATTCTTTCATAACGTAAGGTAAAAACTACTTCATTCCTAGCACTCATCGAATAAATAAAACTGTTTTGAAAATGGATACAATGGATAGATTATGACTGGCATGCCATAACCTCTCCCTCTGTGTGTGTCATGGAAGATCGACAATGATCGTGAACACAAGTCAGTATAACCCAGAGAAAAGCCTTTTATTATTAACTGGTGAATGTGGGTGACACCTGATGATTACTTTCGGTTTGTCACCGGTCGCAACCGCTGACATTGAGACAACAAGGTAAACACCTGATAGAAAAAGTTTACATCAATCATCCTTTAGTGACTGAAAAGACCACGTAGTTTGTTGCGTCAATTATCCAACGCTTGGTGTACAGATCACATTTCCGGGCAGTAAACTAGCATTGTGCGGTGTGAATAGAGGATACGATTGCTAAATATGGGTAAATTGCATTGATGTTGTGTTAAGTCATTCAAATGAAGATACACTTATTTCTTTCTCAAAAGTGTACTTCCTCGTGGTAAACACATAATGATACAGATTTTAGGATAGAGAAGCAGCTAATAGTATGGAGGAAGTACAATGCACATAATGCGGAAAGTTATGCGGTGCTGGTGGGAGTCGAACACACACCGAGCAGTAATTTGCCTTACCTTTACCACTCAGTCACCGCTGTCTGGCGTATCCAAAGAATATACATTCTGAGTAGTTTGCAGTTTTGCACAATCGGGAGAATATAATATCAAAAACAAAATGAGATCGAACAGCCAAGTATAGGAAGACTTCCCAAGAGACTCTCATGACCCTCATGCCTCGGAACCCGACCTAAACCCGGCCAAATCACGGAATATCACTGTTCCTTATAGTGAATGTGTCAGAATTTAGAACACCTTTGGAAAACGACAGTTTCAGTAATAAATAGAGGTAATCGGTCAATTTCACTATGATTTATCCCATTACGAAATATTCTACAAGTACCAAATTGCTTTCAGAAGCAATTCACTCAAGCATTCCAATATCATTCTATCCCCAAAACCGGTTTGGCTGCCCCCAAAAGTGTCCTCTCTGAACAGTCGAATCAGAACCGAGGCAGTACCGATAAAGATTGGACCGACCTATCACGCTTATAACTCCCTGATGGTTTATCCATCCACGACGAGACTGCACCTTGACGTGGTGTGATGGCTTGCACTGCAAAAGATGGATTTTGTCGAGCCAGGAGATCTTATCATGCCTAGAAGGTCAATGGGTAGAGGTCAGACGAAGTTCAGTTCCCCGGTCCCCCAGGTTCGGGGTTTGATTGATATTTGCGTCTCAGTCGGTAAAAAATGTTGTAGGAGTAATCGACCCAAGTAAATGGGCCTCTACTTTGCTTCATTCACTTCCTTTGCGGTTAGGTTCTTATCAGATCTAAAGGCTTTAGACGAGAACCCTTATCGTTCTCCTGCTTAGTGGCTGGACACCATAGCAGTATCCGTCCAACAAACCCCAATGCATACACAAAATAAAAGTAATTCCATATTGCATCGGTCGTTGCACTGAATAATCAGGACTGCGCTGCCCATTGCATCGAGAGGGGTGGGTAGTGATAAGTGGGCTACCGCTCAAATTTCCCAACCTTTGTTTGATTCTTTGTCTTCAGCACCCAACCCTCCCCATTTGCCATTCCTTTCAACTTCCAATAGTCCCTCAGGCAACTTGGATGTCGCTCGCCAAAGGTTGTTGCCAAATAGCACAGTACGTTTTGTACCACGAAATGAATTTTAAATCCTAAAGCCTCGTCAATCACTGAATCTGGTGGCCTCCAGCATGAGGACTTTGATACAACTAGGTCAGCAAGCCTGTATAGCTCGTACAGTGGAATCCTTAGGAATCGATATCTGCTGTGTGTGGAAATTTCGAATCCGGGATCCTTATACTATTAGCCACTTGAGCTCTCCAGATTTGTCAACGAGATACGTCTTTCACACATCAGGCGACGATGAGGCTCGTTCACTAGGTCAGCGAGGGGAGGGTATTGTACTCAGTAACAGGGCGGAGTCCTTTCTTATCGATTGGATCCCCGTCAACATTTGCTTATGTGCAGTGCGTCTCCAGGGTTCAATCAGCTTCCGGAAAGGAAGCAACACCAAGAGATTTTTGTTCATCTTATAGGCATACGCACCGACCAGTTGCAGTTCTGATACGCAAAAAGACGCTTTCTACGATGAACTTATCGATGCCATGCGGTTGAGTTGAAGCTCCGACAAAGTTGTATTTGCAGGTGACTTTACCACGCAAGTTGTAAAACTGAGAGCATCAGAAGCCTGTTTATATCGAAGTTTTGCTCTGCCATACCAACAAACAGATAAAAATGATCGACTTCTTCAGTTCCTCGCGGATCGTCATCTGTTTCTATCTAGCACCAACTTCCGACACAGCTATTGACGAACGGTAACTTGGCGCTCAAGTTAAACTGGTAAGCTAACTCAAATCGACCACATAGCAGTAGGCTACCATTGGCGTAGATTACTGCAAAATTGCAGGTCCTAATGGACCACCTGTTTTGAGTCTGACCAAGCACTGGTTTTATGCAGTTCACTCTCCGACTGACTGGCCGGCGACGAATTTAGCAAACTCGTATAGCTCATCATCGACTATCCGTTCCAGCAGTTCGTGTGTTCTATGAATCAGAGATAGTGCATGGACTAAGCGCGCCACAACCTGATGATCTGGATGAGAATGCATGAGAATGCAATGCATTCCGCAGCGAATGTTGCTTGTGAGTTTGAGCCTCAAGCCCGTCGGAGGAATTGGATATCTCAGGAGTCAGTAGCCCTGATGGAGAAAAAACGACAAGTCCAGACCTGCCAGGATCAAAATAGAGTTAGGTGGCATCTACAACGTCAGCTCACGAAGAGCCTCAAGAAGGAACGTGAGAACTGTGGACAACAATAGATAATGAAGTGGAAGTAGCAGCTGCGTCAGGGAATAGTCAAAGACTGTTCCGACTGATACTTAATACGGAACGTCGGCGAACTCCAGTTAGTGAAAGAGTCCTTATTACGATGGGACAAACTATTTACAATAGGAATGAACGGCTTGATCGCTGGGCAGAATACTTCAGCGAACAGTTCAGCTGGCATGCCGCTAACCAGATTGCTTCATCTGCAACCGAAGCTCCTTAGGCGGTGCCGTGCAATCCTCTGACGGAAGAAGAAGTTTGATCTTGCATTCAAGCTCTGAAACAAAGAAGGGCAGCAGGACCAGATGAGCTCCCTTCCACGCTTTCCAAGATGGGAGGTGATAACCTCGTAAGCTGTATCACTACCTTACTGCGTAACATTTGGACGCAAGAGCGCATTCCTTCATCTTGGGGCGAATCAACGATCATTCCCATTTTCAAGAAAGAATGTGGAATTAATTACGATGGATTGCTTTTCCTACTTAGGTAGCTGCGTGACCTATGACGGTAGTGCAGCAAAGGAGATAGCGGCCTGCATTTCCAANNNNCAGGACTGAAACACCTTTGGCGTAGACGTGACGTTTCATTAAACTTGAAAGGTCGTGTATGATGCGCTGGCGTTAGGTCAAATTTGATTTATGGTTCTGAGACCTTAAATTTACTAGTAAAAGGTATCCCTCGACTGAAGGTTTTCAACTATCAGTGTTTACGCAGTTTATCCCATGTTGGATGGAGCTAATGGGTTAGTAACGTGGAGATAAGCTGCCATGTTTTGGGAATCAATCAGAGATAAACCTGCTATTATACCAAATCCAAGTTAGTAGACTTCGCTGGCTAGGACACGTATTACATATGCCCAGCCGTCGTCTGCTTTATTCGCTGAAGCTAATCCGGGCTGGATGAAACCAAGTGGAGGTCAACAGATGACGTGAAGACGACGCTTGAAGAAAAGCACAGAGCCATTAAGTAGAGTAGGTGTCTGACGCCTTCCAAGTTGAGGTCCGAAAGACTCCACAACCGGTTGACCGAAGACATTGAAGGATATGGCTGCAAACCGACAGCAGTTGCGTTCTTGTCTTCATTTCTTATCAGGCCAGAACGCTTGAAACGGTATGTATGCAGAGTTCGATTGTGCACTCTGTGTGTTGACCATAGTGGTTCACCTCCCTCCCTCAAAGTAGGTTCAATCGCTGCTCATCTTAAATTTTTACCACTAACCTTGTATGCATTGGGATTTTGGCAGCAATCAGTGAAGTCTGCTTCACTGTATTCCGCTGTACGATGATGATGATGATTGGTTCGTGTACCTATCAACCAGATGCTGAATTAGTTTACTTCATAATGGGACCTTCAATCTCAGGTCACCAAGTAAAAGTGATCTGGATGATGAAAGTGTAAATTTCACCAACAAGCAGAAAAGCTGGTGCTCCTAGACCCGATAACAATGAATCAAAGCGCTGTGGATACTTTCAATCAGAATTTACTCGATAAAAGCTTAGGGTCATTGGGTCAATAAAGAAAGCCGAGGGTTCTTTCTGCTAATGGTTTTTTCCTATCATTTTTATGTCAAAACCTGAAACACATTTGTTCAAATTAAAGCAAAACTATATTTTTTTAGTTAAATGTAATTACCATGCCTAATCATATTAGTCCATTTCGCAATCCGCAGCCCATCATGATCTACAGTTCCACGAATTTTGTCCTAGTCGAATTTGTTTTGACTAGGGTTTACACAACAACAGTCTCAAACTAAAGTTTCAATTGTCAAAAGAAATATTGAGAGAATGAAAATCACTACGTGCAACAAAGCTTTCGGATTTTGCATTACTTATAAATTATATGAAATCCTACCAGGGGATAGACAATCGACGCGGAATATTAACATTTTCAGTGCTCTTTAGAAATATCCATATCTTCATATCGTATTTGGTGTTGTCTTCACCCTATCGCACTCAAATACTTTAGCTAGTCAGTTTATGTGATGATGAAGATTACGCATTAAGCGGAAATGCTTTTTTTCTGTTAACAACCTTGGAAAAGTAAGTTTAGGATTTAATCTAACTGAGGTTACAATCTAGATAATTAAATCAATGGAATGGCTGTGTTTGATATTACAATCTGAGAGTAACTTCGAAAAGTGAAAGACGCGTCAAGTACTTCAATGATTTACTTGACATCCCTGCACGTACAAATTTATCATTACAAGTGAAAAGCTGCCGTTGTTTCCTGGTCTTGGTTATGCGCAAAATAATTTACCAATGACTCATTTGAAAACCCACAACGGTGACAAAGTAACGATACCGTCATAATGTTGCCTTGTTACACTACTCTACCGTGAAGGTAGTTTATCGCTGCGTTTCAAATCATTATTTCAATCTCTTTGCTGAGAGCGATCATTCTCTCACGAGCAATTGAGGATATCACGCTTTGTTGAAGAAAATCTGAATTAACCGGTCAGTGATACTATACAGTAAACCAGCCTCATACGAGGATCACTCGAGAACAAAGAAAATAGTGTCATTTTTGAGAGATAATCTGATCATTTTGCAAACGCTATCTGTGTGTATACGTTGAAAATTATCTTATACCGTATACGTCGTCATGGGTGCTTGAAGGGTTTGCATTAGACATTGTTAGCTAAGGTACACTTCTACGCTATTGCACGTGTTCAAGTCCTGCTTCCTTACAAGGCAAGTTTGCTAGTTCTAATCCGTAGCTAGAAAAACCTCTGCAATCTAACTCTCATAGTATGTGGTTACCTGAGTAAAGTAACGGATAGTTTGGCTTATTTCTTAAGCGCACTCAGGTTATTTGATTCTATATGGTTTGAACAGACGTCATCATGTAATTGCGTCCTAAGTCGATGTGTCCAGACACCGAGTTCACATGATTCTTCTAACAAGGATTTTCAGGTGTATTATGTATGGTAGGTAGATACCAGTGTTATAACGTTGCAACGTAGAGAAGGAAAAATTTCAATAATAATTAGCCATGAGCCTTTTGGCTAAAGTCGAGCGTTCGGCTGGAATCATGTGTGACATGTGTGTCCGAATTAAAACAGACGTTGGCTATCCCCTCCCCCCACATCCCTACCGACAGGAAAACAGTGAGAACTGCTGTCTGTGGACCAAAGCCTGTTAAAATGAATGGTCATTGGATATTTGTATCGTATCCTATGAATACAGCGTGCCCATAGCAAGTTAACTGGAAGATAACCGTCCTCAAATCTTCACGGGTTTCCAAATGCCTATTGTTGATATTTTAAATATTTCCTATGGTCTGTTGATTCTCCGGCTCCCACTGTTCACTCTTGGCGGGTTCTTTCCATTTTCTATTTTTTTAAATCATAAACCACATTTATTCAACAAGTGTGATTTACGTGACCTTTTTTTGTTTTTTTGTTTTCTTACTAACGCCTCCACCAATGTTTGCACATTCATCCCAATGAATAACTTTCACTTAGGTAGAGTGTGCACTCCTCTCAGTATCGATGGTCACATTCAGTCCTCTGTTGGCGGTATGTTGACGGATATGTTTAGCTATCCTTGCAACAAATGGACAGGTGTAAAAATAAATTTTCGGCTCCAAAATGTAGTGAGTCAATCTGGTTGGCTCATATGTGATGTGTAATTGGACACAGAAATGAGTGCTCTCCATTTGGACAACTATTGGTCAAGCAAATTTGCAAGCAAAATGCTGTGGTACGTCTTTACTATTTACACAACATTTTTCATGTTGAATTGCTAAATTCTGCCAATAAGATGCCAAAACTGCAGTTCGGAAATCCCAAGATTCACAATAAAAATTCTCAACACCATATTATTGATTGTTTTAGAGTACCAAACTTGGATTAACCAATTCAATTGTGGACAGGCGCCAGGCTTTCTTGATGATCTCAGGTGTGGGTTTCACTCCTTGAGAGATGGTTAATTACTCACTAGTTGAATGCATTTTAATGCGATGAAAAAGTTTGTGATAACCAACAAAGAGCACTGGACAGCTGTTTCATCCTAACCCGAATGTTCGCTGCTCGAGTCCTGACAGGGATACAAAAAATACGCACTGCCGACGAGTCCCAAACAGGACGAAACAGCTGTCCAGTTCTCTTTGTCGGTTATTACAAACACTTCTCTCATAGTATTGGATATTTAAATGTACCAGTCCGGAAAAGTCTATGTGAATTATTACATTTTATCACGTTCTCCAGCATGTGTCCGTATGTATTTGCCTTGTATTGCACTTATAATCGAAAGGCTGAATAAAATCCGCTAACTAGTGAAACGGTACACGAATGAGCATCATTGTAAGACAATAGAGACCTATGAGGTCGACCTTGGGAAAGAACACCGTTTGAAGAAGAGCCTGTTATTACCTGGGAAATGTGTAAATCACAATAAGTAGTTTATAAATGGCTGAAAATGTTTCCGAAGCACACCACCAACCGTTATGAATGAGTATCAGATTCTACCCTATCACCAGAGTCGCTTTTCACTGATGTTACAATATATCGCAAAGGCTGGACATACGTAAATATTGCAACATTCATAACCCAAGATAGATCATTCTGTTTTCGGTCCCTCAGGTACAAATGAGATCTGAATTTGCTATTGAATAAATAATAATTATTGAGAATAATGCTGAACATCATGTTGTATAGAAAAGGGGAAACAAAATTGACGATTACTCAAATGGGGAATGTTGTTATTGTTTTCTGTCTCAAGCTTAAGTTCCGATGGCAGGCTCAGCCATATGCGGTTTTGTGAAATTGAGACAAAAAACAATGACAACAATCCCCGATCGAATAATCATTATTTGGTTTATTTTATGCTACGCAAAATAATGCTGAACAATTTGAATTTTAGACCGAAATCTAGCTGAAAACATTTATTGCAGAAAAGTGATCGGTGAACGAAGAAATCACTGATCAAAGTAACGAATATTTGCTGATGAACCGAACCGCCCGGGCTCAAGGGGGAAATCAATAAACCTGCACTTCTTAATGACAAAGGAGTTTCAAAAAATAACAACCCAGTTGCGTGAAAACGTGGCATTCCTTTGTCATCTGTGCAAAATATTCCAGACTTTGTACGTCCGTTCGACGGGAAGAGGTCCAACAACACGATTTATCTGTATACCATAATCGGGGATGATACGTGGCCTTGTTTTTAAGCAGGCAAAGCATTGTTTTGCAACTTGTTATACTGCGAAATCACTTGAATTCATGTATGAGTAACCTGTGAATCAGAGCTGTTTCAATCACTTGGGACCAGTTGATCAGTTATTGCACCTAAACTGGAACGCTTTTGGGTTAGCATGCATCTCTCCGATTCAGGGACAGTGCAAAAATTACCTAACTACTTTGCGTTTCACGAACTTATGTACCATATTCCAAACGTCATCAAATGTGCGACAAGTGGATATTGTACTCATTTGATGTTGTCGTCCAAGAAAGAACAAGATAATGTAAACAGTAAAACGTCAAAGCTTAAATTTTCAAAACAGTTAAGAAAATCAATAATGGAGACAACTGTCCATGAAAAGAGGTGAAAAAAGTGATGGACCAAAAAAAAAAATTCCCAGAAAGAATAAACCGTCTGTCGAAGATGTGTCACGTTTAGGCCAGCGGTGGTCCGGGTTTAAATGGTTAATCAAACAGAACAATAAACATTTTAAATGCAATGTGTGCCTCAAGTTTTGATGCGTTTCATTGCAAAATTCCATTGTTAAACTATTCGCAGTCATTCAACTTTTTTGAATTTAAAAATATTGATTGAGACGTTCTCCATTCTATCAGCTCTTTTGTAAGCACTTAGCGGTATCTGGAGATCAGGATGAAGACCATTGTATCCTTATCCAGTGTAAATTTGTCGTGATGACAAACCGGATATCCAGATGTGTTTAGGGCCATTCGGGTTTTTAGAAGAGGAATCTATAGAAGATGGATCTGTAGATTGTGGTTTAAACCTTTGTTGTTTATGCTATTTTCTTTCGACAATGTATTGAACGGAGCAAGATGGGGAAACACCGGCATATATCTGTCCAACAAACAGTAAGCATCACAAGATTATTGTGTTGAGAATCCAACCCCGCTTACCTTCATCTTTTGATTCGGCAATACGATACCGACCATTGAATGTGTGCCACAGTGAATCCTGATCGTAACCGAATCCATCTTTTACCCACTGTATGACCAACGGGATCCGAGGTTGTACGGAGCCTGGCGCGATTCCGTACCATGTGGGTGTGTGCTCGGCTGTCGTGTTCAGTCCAGACTGTTGTGTGCGATTGACAACTACGAATGTGACACGGCAGCGAAGCGATGTAGAATCGTTTAGTCGTACACGAGTGTGCTGGGGACCTTGAATGTCTAAGTAGTGCAAGGATTCCAGTAAGGTTGCACCAGTTGTTTGTACCCGGGGTAGAAGGTCGTGTGCTACGAGAAAACAAAAGATAAAGATCGAATCACCGATACATTTTCTTCGGAGGGTGTGAACTAAATTGGTGTGGACTTGAAAACGCATGCTGAAAACAAATTTAAATTGCCGGTTCAGCATAGCCATACGTGTTGCTCGGTAGCTGACTCAAAAAGTACTTTTGTTCGTTTTCGGACAACTGAGTTCATTCGGACTGGACGGGGTTCGGACAGACCCGGTTCAATCGGTGACGTTTGATGGCCGAAACACCCATCATCGTATGGGGTTCCCAATGGAATGCAGTTGTTTGGATTCACTTGAAGTTACAAAGGATTCACTTGAAGTTGAAAAGGTATAGACTAATTTGGGTTGTAATTATATAGTAATACACGGTTCATGCTATGAGAGCACTGTTAATAGGGGACGTAGAGAATGGCACAACTATGTAGACTGCCGTTTGAGGCTAATACAAACTAACGTAAACACCAAACCAATGGACAATATGAGAAACATACCACTGAAAGAATGAGAGTCACTCAATAAAATAATAGGCAAACCCTGATGTAGGTGCATTTGATCATGATATGAATGCAAATGAATACCCTAAATGTTTGCTATTCCTGTGGCATTTCTGACTGGATGTTATTTTTAAACAAGATATTAGCATAAACGTCTGAATACCGTCGAATACGGGGAGACATGATCATCGTTTATCAAGTACTACATCAACCAAACCACCCGTGTAGTACTCTAGTGATGCCATCCAGGAATGGTCACCTCCGAGGACATCCGTTCAAAATTCTTCTCCAAAAGAGCCGGCTCGATAGCAGGCGTCATTCTTTCAGCCTCAGAAATTGTAACACCTGGAACTCCCTTCCTCCACCTCAAGTCGTTGGTGCACTAACCGTCGATACATTCAAGTTACGACCGGATGAAGCATTGAATCACATAACGTTTCAGTACCCGTGAGTGAATGTCAGAATTAGCTATTCATTTGAACTACAAACCGAACCCAGTGTGTACAGACCCCATTGGGATTAAATAAGCATCAGCTTTGTAATTTGCCCATAATAAAAGTTTGAATTTGAATTTGTAATCATTTGTAATCATTAAAAGTATTCCCCCGTTTCATGTGCCAATCTGGAAGTAATCGGCTTCAAAGTGTCTCTCACTCTGGTTCGCCATATGTGCACTCTACCCGGTACGACCTCTGGAGAAAGAACTGAAGTGTGAACCAGTCCANAACCAGTCCACAACTAGGTTGTCCGAAATTACCACCACAGGTCCCCACTTATGTTGTGTTTGATAGCAGTCGGTTTTTCTGCCATTTTTCCTAACTGATACAGAGGAAACACGGTCGTTAAAAATGTATTCTTGAAGGTTTAAGTTCTATTTGTTCGTGCTAACTTGTAAGAAAGACCTCGACTAGACATATTTTGTCTCCATTCCTAAATATCGAATTAAAAAAATATGTATCTGTTAAGTAGACAAACGAACTCTATTGAATCGGTACATTCGAAACATTCTGCTTGAAACTAGCTGGTTCAGCCTTGGGACAACTTGATGGGGACAAGTCGTGTTTCAGGAAATCTAAATTTCTGTTTCAGTCTGATTGTAACGGCTAATCCATGCCAGGTAAAAGGAAATATTAATAACTATTCAAAACAAGTTAATCGGGTTTGTAAAAGATTATGAATTATATTCGTAATTTAAACCGCACAATCTTTTTGAAGCAGCTTCACAAATACTCAGCTTGTTCATTCCCTGTAACAGTTCAAAATTTAAATTATTTCCATAACAAATGAAAAACACCCAGCGCACCGTAGACCGCGAACTGAAATTTTCACCGACAGTAACGTTCATCCGGTATTTCCATATTTGTCAATTAACTATCGGGCTGTGAGTAACAGCAACTAATGAAATCGGATAGAGTGGTTGATTTATCGTCAGATGCGCGAAGTAACTGAATGATGCTGATGTTTTACAGTTATCTATAGAGCTATACAACTAATAAGTCGATACGAAAACGAAAGCTTTTATCAAGTAATTGTATTATAATTCGCCTCTCAAGGAGCTTTCTTCGAAAAGCAGGCAAATACAGAAGGTCTCCACGAAAAGCATTGTTTGAAGGTGGCTCTAGTGAGTATGCGGCATGTAACTACATCTTAATGAGTAATAGAACCATGTGTGGTTGACGTTTTTTGTATAAAAGTATCTGTAAAAAATTCGCATCAAGCGCCATCCAGTATACTCTTTCTGAATACGCAACAACCATACATATCTGGTGTTTAATCCTAGAGATGTGTATTAACGAAGCTGATTGGGCGAAACCATCAACAACGACAGTGTTTCGGATTTGAGCTTAACAGTGCTCTTATTGGGGGGGGGGTTGCCAAGCTGAGACGCATTGCACCCACAACCTTGAAATTGGTTTGCCGATAAGCACCTCTTTGAGTTGCCTATAAAGACAGTTTATCTTTATTTGCATTGGGGGTAAAACTATACAACTGAGTTGACAATGAGGGTTAGTAGCTATAGAGAAATTTTATGCAACCATTATTCGCATACCAGTTGATCAACTTTCTTTATCTAAATCCAACCGAATCATGAAATGGTGAAAATTTCCAACCAACGTTTCCTCATTTGATATTCCCATTTCGGACAAACGAATTCGATTTGAGTGAATGAATCCGTTTGTTTTTGCCACGTCACAGGCAGCTTCAGTTGCGTTATCTGTTTCAGACAAGTCTGAACGATTCTTCAAAATTAATGAACAAATTCAAACTTACAAATGAATGAATGATTGTCCTGAATGATCTGATAGAGGTAAATGCAAACATTCCAGCCTCACTGAGCAGCTTTTAAATGACATTCGAGTTTGCATGCGTTATTGAGCGTTTTGTTTTCCGACGGTTCATCAACTAAATGCCTTTTCTTCACTGTGACAAAACAAAACATCCTTGAATACTGCTGAGCAATTCTTGAACTGCCCACTGCTATTAGAAACACCTATTGAGATAACGGCCGATTCCTAGTTGAACTGTATGTGACGAACGGTAATATGAGAGTGAACGTGAACTACATCTTGTCAACCTTTGGCGGATGTGAGATTGTCTGATCAGGGTACCGATTTGTTGTTGAGTGGTGAACCTGTCAAATTATTTTTCTAGCTTTTGTATTGGTCTCCATGATAGATAGCAAAACGTAAAGGGATATAGTAGTATGGCCGGTGGTGGTCGGGTGGTTACGCCTGACATCCCTATTGTGTTGAATGGCCGCTTCCTGCTTCCTGAAAATTGTATCAAATATATTCAATAAAAAGAAAGTAAAAAGAAAAAGAGAAGAACAAGAAGAAAACAATATATTTAATTGGTGAACGATTTGTGTGAGCTGAGGTCAAAAAACTTCCACATCTGGAGAAAATGCGGTGTATGCATTTCAAAAGCATGGCCAACACACTTTGGATATCGTGTATGCATTGCAGTAAAAACCAAGATTGTTGTGCGTTAGATTGGAAGTCAGATTATGTGATTTACACTGCTACCATTGTGATCACTGGTGAACACAAATGTTATTCAACTTTTGAGTGCTGAAGAGCGCTAATTCTGTATTTGACGACTAGCGGATAGGGGTTACTCTGTATAGTTGTCCTTCTGATACACCGCATGAACATCTTATTTGAATTGTTTCTTTTTTGTCAATCCTGCATCAAAATATTTCTATTGCACTAGAACTACATGCTAACGTTTAGGTGCGTCCATCCAACCAGCGTGAGGAGAGTCTCGTGAGCATTCAGTGCAACAGCAGTGTTCATCGAAGTCGAAGCTTTGGCAGTTAGATCACAAAAAGCTGTTCTGGTAACTCATAGTAATATTAGTGGAACTGATCACACTGTGATGATATTCACCCAGACCACTCAGACCACCTNTTGTGATACAGCCAGATCTCATGGCATCAAAAAAACAGATGTCGCCAGAATGCACTGGAAATGCGCATTAGTTTCACTGGGGGAGTAGGGAGGGTATATTTATTAATCGTGATATTGAAATGCATTCGCGTGAATATCAAACAATATAATCAACCTGAAGTCAACGTTCAGGAGATATAAAGCAAGGTTCTTAAAAGGCAATGCGAGGTTGGCTTAAATAACCAACCAACAGATAGGATAGACGAATCAATGGAACAAAGTTTGATAAAATCAGATTTGCTGTTCGCCATGGAGTATCTAATCTTGGAAGCTATCCAATGAGCGAAAATTGGCAAACTTCAAAACGTGAATTGAGGTCGTAATTATATATATAAATATATATTGTTATTGTGACGGAAATGCACTTCCTGGGTACAAGTATTTGAATGAACTGACAAAAGATTACCGGATACGCATGCTCGATGGGCGGCAAGTACCGCGAAACCTGTTGTGTACTTCCAGAGACATTTTGTCCAGTCATTTACATACTACTTATTATGACTATATATTTCCATTGCTGATTTCATAAAATCAAAATGTTAGCGAAATCGAAAATCAGGACAGGATTATTTTATTATTCATTATTTATGGAAAGCGTACACAACATGAAGAAGCCACTTCACCTCAGTCCGAAATGACTTATTCATGTTTATCATCAGTATGCATTCAATGCTATGGGCTTTCCAGTTCACCTAGAAATAATTCCTTAGTTGAAAGGTTGGCTTAGCCAATGATGAACAAAATTAGTTGAACTGAAAAACAAGCAACAAGTTACATTGCGTTCACCGGGTTATCCTTAATAAATCATTCGGTACTCGTACCACTCAAATCCACAGTTTTTAATTACGTTCTTTCACGGGTGAAAAAGACGGTAAATTGACCAGGATGAGATATCGCTTGACTGAAAGCCGTTTCTAATGAAAGATTACAACAATCGATCCTAAAATCTAAATTGAAAGAGTTTGTCGCTGATGTGTGGAATAACCGTCCTTGCCAGCCTAGCAACAGTGTTAGGATATCGAACAATGAAATCAAACTGAAATCAGCTGTGTAATCCTCTATTTTCTTAAGGGGGCCACTTTTCATTGTTGTTTTTCTCGTTCTCAGCTATGCTTTTTCCGTAACCGTTTGACCTGCAATGCTGGACTGTCCGTGGTTGTCAAGCAACCAATATTTCATTTGATCATAATTCAGTGAACGTGTCTGTAGTTCAACGCCTGAAAGGGACAGCGGATATGTAACGATGATGAGCCCCAACGATAGCGAAAGTCAAATCCGATTCTTCCGAGTGTATGATTAACTGAAAGAGCCAAAAAATGCGCTTGTATGTCAATTCTGGAAGCAATTCAAAACCAAATCACTAACCCTAATTTATTGTTATTTCTGCTATCATACCGCACCGTATTGCATTTACAATTACATTCTTACATACATTGTGAGCCCCAACAATGAACTGCCAAGGTCATTACCGTTACAACTCCGTGTGTTTATGATGTTCCTCGTCATGTTCCCAATCACTTTGTGTTACCAGTAACCTTTACTCATTCCACATTGTCATACGCATCACCACAGGTTAGCACACACCCCAAATGTGTCAGTTCACTTTTTTTTCAAAGCATAGTATAATTAGGTAACCCACAGATAATTTCGTCACAGCTTACAAAAATTTGATTGCAAGTCCCCGTCAAAAAAAGATAAAATTATGGTGGTTTAATTGTGTTCCAAACAGGCTTCAGAGTGCATAGTCGATCCACTTCATGTGTAAATCGATTACTGTGTACAATAATACCCACTATCTTCTGTCAAATACGGCATTTTTGACTGCTTATAAACGCTCAATTTGACAACAGAGTGGCATGTACCTGTTTATATTGTTTCAATTTAAACGGTAACAGTGAATATCTTTGCAACACGTTCATACATTTCACATAAGGGGATTAATAGTTACAATCGAAGAAGAAGATTTTCCATTTGAGAGAAACACGCTATTTGATTACAATTATAAGTTGGAGTAGACGAAGTCGGGATTTAAATAAAGTGAAATGCTAGCACGCTTTGCAAGGATGAATGTTTATTGGTCAATTAGGAAACTTTTTGAACTATTCCAACACAATCATCGAAAGATTACCATTTCTGTTCTTCCCTTCAACAATGCTACCCCTAATGTTATTTGGTTTACACGAATCTAAGGGGATATATATACATTTTAGTCTCCATTACCATTATTGTATATTGGTGGCTATGTGTAAAGTGTATTTATTCCTGATTTTACCTCCTACAACTGTGTTCTTATTTCTCTTCTAACAGTGCTTTAATTTACGCGACTTTGAGTGTCGCGATAAAATTTGCAGTAGTTTGAAAGCCACAGATGAGATTTTAAAAATATTTTAGGAAAAGAAACATGGAANATGGAAATTCATTATTTTATTATATAATTCCTACTCCATCAGATTTGAGCACATGTATTCTGAATTCCTTATATCTTTTCATTTAGTGCACAGTAAATAAGCAGATTAATAATAAATATTCTTGCTTCAATAAATTGAAACATTTTTTGGCTAATAACCACTTACGCATAATCCACAATACCGAAGGAACTGAAAACATAGTGCTACACATACACAAGTTGACCCTCGAAAGTTGACCTTGAGGTGTGCCACTCGTTGTTTAAGCGACTTGTACCCAAACCGGATAAAACATTCAAAAGGTTTTGGCATATAATTGAAGTATAGAGACAAATTAGTCGAAAAATTGCTGTAGAGAGGATCAGCTGTTACCTAAGGGAATCCCCACATATATACTGTTGTTAAAGTGAAATGAAATAAATGCGTGAGCGAAGAGTATTCCATACTTGTCAAAATTTACTGGGCATAGCTAACACCGTCCTAGATACGGTGTAAACTGATTAAAATAGGTAACTATTCTCACGTTTACCCAGCCATATTGTTCAATCAATTATACCATTTACTCATTTACTCCACAGTACAGATCAGGTTGTTTTCAGCATCCGCATTCAGTATATGGATGCTATGAGCCTTTATAAATCGTCGGGTGACGTGGTGCCTAGATGCCTCGAGCACATCAGAGCTGGATTGTACCACAGCTCATAAAATTGAAACTATGACGATCGAGGTAGAGGAAAAACTGCAGTATCGAAATATTGTCAGCTACACTGTACAAATGCACACATCGTTGAGTCAAAGAACAATCGAAACAGTTGGTGTGAGTTGTGAAAATTAGAAGTTATACAGGAAAGTATTCCGCAGTATCGGAATACGCAGCTGAAGCAATCAAACTTCTCGTGAGGGGGCATGGCGAGTTACTCGAACAAAATCTGCACTATCATGAAGCCCATTCTATGAAGATAACATATGGTTATTTCAAAGCGGTCGATAAACGACCCGCTGTTGTTCATAAATAATCAATCATATTTGACCGTATATTATTTTGCGCAAAGGGATGTTTGGCAGATTTGAAGTTTGTATAACTATTGTGAAAAGTTCAGTAGCCTCAGCTTTGGACGCGCACTCTCTTCCTGATGAGCCACGAGGCCACACTGATAGCACTGATTTTTTTCACATTCTAAGTCGGATGGGTAATTGCAATGTGAAAAGATCAGTGCTATCGTTGTAGCCTCATAATTCAGATAGTAGAGCGTGCGTGTATATTACTTTGACGCGATTCTGCGATAACTTTCTGTTGAAACTGATATTAAATCCAACCAATGGAAAACTGCTTTGATCTTCCGAATGATTTGGATTTGCGGCTCCTCGCGTAACAAGATCTTTATCATCGTATACCGTCATGCAGAGAAAAAGTGAAATACGGCATCACAAATTCAGAAGGAAAGGTGCCGTTAACGTATGGGAAATGGATATCATTCACCTAGGAGTTTTAAGGAGTTCTCTCTGATGGATGCTATCCTATGCCAGAAACGTCAAAAGATATGGATCATTGCATAAATGGTAGATAGTGGTACGAGTATAAACCAGTTTATAGCGGCACTTGGTTACAGCGGTGGATGCACATTGGTCAAGTTCTATGACTATGGGGTGAGTGATGAGTGAAAGAATATTGTTCCAGATCTCATAAGAAGTACTATGTTCATCGAAGATACATTTGAGCAAGTGTATATAGGGAACATCGCGTATGTGTGAAATAATTTTCAGCAGACCGGTTTAGGATTGCGTAATCTTTAAATCTAAAATTAATAAAAATAACCAGGGTACATTTAAATGCGACGGAAGTGTTTGTGACTACCGATAAAAAGCACTGGACAGCTGTTTCCACCCGTTTGGGACTCTTCAGCAGTGCGCACTTTCTGTGTGTCCCTGTGAGGACTCAAACCGAGGACATTCGGATTTGGACTTCAAACTACTATCCAGAGCCACGGTCATCAACTTGCACGAATGGTTCAATGAACTAAGACGTCGGGTGTTTGGAGAATACTTACTGCTAACAAGTCAGAAACAGCAACAACCAACTGTCAAGACATATTCGTAAGGAACCACAAAGATTTCCATTGCAATAAAATGCATTGAAATGGCGGAGAACTAACGACTTCTCGCNCCACAACCAAGATAACCGACAGTGCTTTGTGCCAGTGAAAACTCGTGTGGACTCATCCAAACCTCCAGCATCTAACTTCTATGGCATTTTACCCCGCTTTTTGACTTATTTCAAGTCTTCTGATCAATTCCTAACTAAATGTTGGAGTTCGAACAGGAATATAAAGCATAATCAATGAACAACTTTGTTGTAATCTGTTGTCATGGTGACAAAAATGAAGCAGTTTTACACTCTTGTTGTATAGCTCAGGGTAACAGTTGGTATATGCATTACCATCGTCCAAACACCACAACGTTCCTGATCCCCACACCGGCGTGCCGTTGAGCTTTTGGGCANNNGCACAACAACTGGAGCTGGCGGCAAATTCCAAATAAGAAACAGATGTCATTATTGAGAAATAAACAACAACGGCACGCTTTCTCTTCGTGATAATTTATCACTTGCCAACATAAAATCGGTGTAAACACGATAACAAAAAGCAAATATTTTGATTTATGTGCCTTGAATCCACACACACACACACACACACACACACACACACACACACACACGCACCCAAACATCCAAACACTCAAACGCAATGGTGCCACGGTAAACACCGCATGCACCTCTTTCTAACAAATATGTTACAGCTCAACTATTTAAACTTTACGTGCGTACCTTTTACCGGCTCAATTTTATCTAAGGGCACGAGAGAAATTAGGAAAACAGCATTTACCCGGTCATTTGTCACCGGGGCAATGCAAAACGCGATGACAGCCGCGATATTTTCAAGAATGTACCGTCCTGTTTGGTACAGGTGCGCTGGAGACAAGCACATCACACGGAACATAACCTGAACCATGGACTTATTTCGGCCAAATTATAGATTCCCATAGTATGGGCGGCGGTATTTTCCCCTTAAACAATTTGTTTTTACAGAAGAACAAAACTTTCTGAGGTTCCTGAGTATCTGCACGGTCTGTTTGATTTTGTACGGATTTTAGCCTCAAACCGTTATTGTAACTAGCGAAAGTTTCTAATCATAGATATGTGTTGAAATTGTTTTAGGACTGGATGGTTCAAATTTTTCTCAGTAATTCGAAATCAACATTTGGCTTTTTGTCACACTGTGAGGAGTTTTATTATTGCTAGAACGTCCAAAAAGGATGCCCATCAAAATGGTTACAGGATTGAATCGTTATTCGTACGCAGAGACATTGAAGTCGCTGGGGTTATATTACAATCAATTGTAGCGCATCAGAGGAGACATGTGTATGGTATACCAAATAATGCAAAACCCAATCCACCCGTGTCGCCCACTGCTAATATTATCACCCAACGTTCATTTTAGAGGACATCCGTTCAAACTAGTGGTCTTAAAATGCCGATTGGAATGTCGACATCAGTCATTCGCAGTCAGTGTGTGTTCGATCTGGAACTCTCTTCCACTCCACGTCGTCTGTGCACCAAGCATTGAGTCTTTCAAACAGAAACTCGATGAAACATTAGCACATCTTACACTCCAACATTAATCAAGCTATGTGCAGCAGTGGAAAAATTCCGTATCATGTAACATTTTACACACGAAATTGCATGTATCATGTCTTTTAACCACACCACGAACCTATGGGATAAGAAAGGCATGAGCTTGTAAGTTATTCTCAAAAAAAATCTTTGATTTTTGATCTCTGCTACCTTCTAATATAAAGCTCGATGTGTGTCAAGCAGATGAATCTGTCGAGGACATTCGGTTTTGCCAGAACCGTCTGCTCCGGGATATAAACAATATTCAGTGACAACGTTCAGGGGATGCTTCTTTCAATATCATCCCAAAACAGTGATTTGTAAATTTGTTTCCCGTACCAACCAAATCATTGGTGTTCATAAGGTACACTGTGCATCCACTAGCAACTGACTTCAACTGACACCAGGTGGGAATGGAACCAGGCTAGGCTTTGCCGCAACTGATGACTGATTAGGAGACCTATTACAAACATAGGTTCAATTCGTTCCTTATTCAGACTATTATATTGTATTTTGTTTAACGTTTAAATGCAGTGAAGCTTATATTTTATTCAAAATTCTACTAGCCAACCGAAACGCGGAGAAAGGGTTTACAGACAGAATAGGGATATTTCATAATCCAAGGTTAGGACAAAGCCCAATTGACACTTTCTCTTTGTTGGTGAATAAACGTGCAAAATAGGGTACAGGTGCATCTCACCAACTGTCTATTCGGGATGATATTTGGCATGATTGTGAGCGTGTACAGAGATGGGAACGAGAACGTATCAGCTCTGTATGCAACGGAAGGTCAGGATCCGTGAGAATCCGCTCCGCCAATTTTACACAAGAGGTTCTAGGACTCCCTGAAAATTTCACAGTTGACTTGTTCGCAGGAATAAAGGAAGCGTAGCTAATAATGGTTAGACCGCCGGATAAGGCTTTGAAACCCCGTTTAAGAAATCCAGAAAAAATAACTGGGAAACAATACAGTAAGATGAGGGATTCCAAACGATACACAAATGCAGAGGTAACTGACTGGGATGCGCACAACTGCCTGAGCATTCAAATTTGAATTGATAGGTGCCGCAGTTAACCAATGTAGATGTATATGTGGGTTGACCAACGAAGCCTGCGATCTATGTAGTTGCAACACTATATTTGACAGAATTCAACCTAGATCACACTTTAATTTATCACTGTGGGGTCTGTGGGGTGTAAGGTGGGTGCAAAAATAAATAATCATCGAACACATTTACTGAGGTTTAATCTTAGTTCCGAGTGAGAGGAAAAATCTTAATTTGATCAGTACTGTCGGTTAAAGAGCTTAAATTAGAAAAAAATGGTTTGGTGCAACACGAAAGCTTCGGATTATTTCAGTCGCGTACAGGACAGACAAAGTGACTATTACAAACGCGTGTGGAGAATAAACCTTGGGTTGGTGCATCTCCCCGAGGAGTTGTTGACCCCGGGCTTCTGTGAAGCCTTCCGAAACCTCGTGGTTTCTGTCCCATCAGTAAAATAGTTGGATAGTCGAGCTTGTTTGGGGCGTATGTTTGCTGTCTCTAGTCCTCAGAATTCGATCGGAGAATAGTGCGTATAATCCATTTACTTCGGGTTTGATAAGTGTAGATAAGTGCCAGGGAACTGAAGCGTTGTGAGATTCGTAGGCACTTGCAGTTTGTCGTCGTAGCAACTATTGCATTGGAGAGGTTATCCTCCCGTTGAATACACACAGGATTTAGCATGGCCATAGTAGTTTTAAAAGGCATTTATTGTTTGTATGAATAGGGAGACACGCTTAAATAGAAACGAGGGGAATGCAGGTAAACTGCGAAGAAGTCTGCCTAAGAGACACATTGAGAAGAGTAACAATTGTGGATGATAATCTGAGAATAAGAAATCTAATGTGGTCAGGCCGAGAGAAAGATATACATGCACAATGTGAAATAAATTCTGGGTCGAACTAGGAGTAGACAGGAATCGCTGGTGGACCTCTGTGCGCTCGGTGCTACAGAAAAAAGGGTTGGATAGCTGGTGATTACTCTTTTTGGTGAAGAGTTATCTCTTGCGCCTAATGCTAAACGGGTGAATGTACTGGTTGGTATGCCTACGAAGAATTTCCATAGTAGCTTTTTCCCACGAATCATTTAGTGACCCATTTGAATAGAGGAAGTTCATGCACTGTCATTTGTAAGCTGTTTGATTTACCTTGTTAATTTTCGTAACGAATAGACTGTAATTCTTGTCAAAAGGTCCATACCCCATTTTCCGTTCTTTTAATTTCCAACGGAAGCTGTCTTTGTTATCGGACTGTAATTTCTACTGCAATAACTTGATACTGAGGCATACTCACAACATAATAAATGGCGTGAAAAAACAAGCCAATTTACAAACTAACTTACAATCATATAGGTAATTAAAAATATCAAACTTGTTTATATTTTTCATTAAAGATAACGGGACTTCCAAAAGTACATGGAGCACTCAGATATGCATCAATTCTTTCGCTCTGACCATAAACCATTCACACTTGTGTTGAAGTTGACTTGACACAAGGTTGTTGCGATTATTTGAGTTGCAATCCTCTATGATTCAGACTGGCAGTCGGACCCTCACACGACTATCATTCAAGGCTCGAGAAGCTATTGCAGACATTCCTTAAACGGTTTTGTTATTTTTATTCCGAACTTGTTCAATCAGCTTCCGGTCGCCAGTCTGGTTTCCCTAATCAACGATTCCCGGGTTAGATCATCAGTCTGTAGCGTTATAGGTTATTCTCCCTCGGTCGTTCCAGATTTCTCCCCTCTCTATTGATACCAGAGATTTGTCCAAATATGTACCAATTAGTTGAACTCACCAGACTTCCATCAGTTTCACTGAGAATGTAACACAGCACGCAATTTGTGTTTGCTTCCGCTTTTAACAGCACTCTCCTCCCCCTGGGGGGAATCCAAAAACATGATGGTCGAGACCATTCACTGTGGGCGATTTGTAGGCAACTTGTTACTTCCATCGTGCTCATTCATTTGTAATAAAAATTATATATGCAAGCTAACCACACAATATGTTTCTGTTGGATTACTTCCAAATTTTCTTTCGAATAGCGCTTGGACAGCGGAGAAGATCAATAAACTGATTTGAAAAGTGCATCACGTGACTGAAGAGTTGTTGCCAAACTCGTATCAAGTTGATAACTGCTACACTTTTCAAGGCAAAGGTTAGTTCAATAAATCACTGAGACTGCAAACACATTATAATTACCTGAAATGGTAGGGCTAAGAGAACCAGAAACTGACGCCTGTCTCCATAATTTCTTCATGGAAAGTGGAGGGTTAGAGAATTCATTCGGATTAGTCAACAAACTGCCATTTGAATGTTTTTCTCCACTGAATTTCTGTGAAACAGAAAAAGGTCGGTGGTGGCGAACAGTGTATTTATTTTTGCAAGTGATCAGAAAGGTATTTGCCACAAGTGAATTTGAATATTGGATAATTTTTCCAATAATACAGTTGCTCCGCTTTTACAGTGAATATTACTCTTCATTTACAAATTAAACTTCTTGTCTTCACTGGCTAAGAGTATCCTAATGAAGTCAACACTAACAAAGGAGTTAATAGGTTATATTCTTGAAAAATCTCCTTACGCGCACGTGTAGTCGGAATAGCATTGTAAAGTTTTCAATCTGAAGGAGTAAATAACTGAAAACCTAACGAACAATACGAAAACTTCATATTGTGCTGAAAGCTGACAATTATTAATTACATTAAAATCGATGGATAAACCGATTTCTATAATATTATTTTCAGTCAACCGTTATTGATGATGAGACTTATGACCTCCTCCAATAGGACGATGGTGACGCAGTGGTTTAGTCGCTGTCACAGATGTGCTTTGGGCCCTATGGTCCGAGGTTCGAGCCCCGCCAATGCCACCCAAATATTTGGTGGTAGGCAGCTTTGCTGTCATTCGGTTCAGTACCACACCTAACCTGTCGGGGCCTTATGCGGTTCGTCGCTCCAAGTCCCGGGAATTAAGTTACCGGTTTTCACCACTGAACAGCAGGTCCTCGTGACTATGGGGCTTTCCTCGTCTACTGTTCATCACACTTAGATGTGTAATAGAATAATACGGAAATGGGGTTGTTATTCTTTTGCACGTTACACAATGAGCCGTTTTATTTAACTCAGAGTTTCTTGTGAGTGGTGGTGTGAAGTAAGATGATATTGATTTGAACTGACAGGGTGAAAGTGAAGTCCGAAGGAACGGCACATTGCTTGTGCTAGTGAGGTACCAAATTCCTAA
>UZAN01039675.1:82408-94381 GCA_900618425.1 Echinostoma caproni
GACCCCGAACTATGTACCCAGAAGCGTCTTATCCAAGCTTTCCATCTCCTCTGGGTTCGCGAACCCACCCCTCCCACCTGCCCACAAACATACATTTTCCACAACAACACCGATCCCACAGAACTGGATCACACGACCAACGTGACAAACAAGTGAAAACCGCAGAATGTGGTGTGCAACACAGACAGACGCGCATACAAGGACTGAAAGATTCCTCAAATTGTATTGTTGCCCTCTCACCCCCCTCAAGTGTTTTTCCGCTCATATAAACTGTAACAACATGATTACGAGTTTTTGAAAACAATGGTTGGCCTGATATAGTGTTCTAAATGAGAGTATGGGCATATTTCGAAATTTGATCTTTCAGGTAATTATAATGTGTCCTCTGCCAAGCCCCTTAAAACCTGATGATGAACCTCGCGCGTCAGGGTAGTTTTTAAGATCCATATCCGGATACGAAAGACCCGCATCTTTCAAACGCACAGCTATTTCCAAAATGTATTTGAAGCCGAAGCTTACAATAAGAAGAACCACAATAAAACAGAGAAGAATGCATTTTGACTATGATCGAGGAAATATATCTCATGATACTTTTCCACTTGAATTGCGCGCTCACTGTCTGTCTCTCTGTCCATCTGCTCCGCCGTTTAGTTTCGTCATTTAGTAGTACTAATCTGTGTGGCCTTAAGTTTCGCAAACCCCGTTCGCATCCGGATTCAACTGGGAATCATCTGACCATCTGACGTGTGCTGTGCCACACGCGAAGCCACACACGCAAAGCGGTGGACGATCTGGAGTGATAGGCAGCGTACGTTTGTTTACTTTGAGCTGGAGACAAGTACAGAGTAAAACTGTGCCACGGAATACACAAGCCAGACAAGACCGGAAATTCTCCAGATCACAATTGGATGGATATAAATTTCATGACCAGATAGGGTTTTTTCACGGCTGCTGCCGGCGTACACGGATGATATATAGTGTTGTTTTTCCACTCCCCGTTTCCGTTTGGCTCTGAATGGAGAGTAGTTGGCTTCGGGGGTCACCTGGAAGAGCACACCCACGAAGTGAGTTTGTTTTGTCCCCAAGGTTCTATAGATATGAATCTCGTAAACTATTGTATCCACACAGTTTTGGTCAAGGCCAGTCAAAACCTCTCGGTATCCGAAATACTACACGGTGGTAGATGTCCATCTATCCGTTTCAGTGTGAAAAAATCTGGCTGTGATTTGTTATTGCAACTCAAACAACCGGAATCGAATTGATAATGACTAAGTTTCAAATAAATGACGATCCATTTCATTAGAGATAATAAAAGGGCGATAGATTTACAAACCGTATATGTATACTCAATTTCGTGGGATTTTCATATTCAATATTCATATTTTTCAACAGTCATTGTCACTAAAAATTCCTTGTTTATCTACTCACCAAATAACGGTATAGCCAATAAAGCGGACACTGCTGCTTAAAGGCCACATTGTGAAAAATAGAAAGTGAGGTGTTCAAACGTCCACGAAACATGCAATCACCGTAACCCCGTTGGTCCCTGCCGCCCCAACCTAAGGGTTACCGTTTAAAGAAGATGAAGACATCTTCAACCAGAGTGCAAAATGGAGGGAACCTACTTGATCAGGCGAGAAAAATGTAATCACCCTCGTTCAAGCAGTTTATTTACGTTTCTCTAGACTGGGCTTTCAATTATCCAGGTGCAACCGACTATTGATCCAGTTGACAGATGCAATAGTTAGCTAAAACTGCAAGTAATTCAGTAAGCTCTTGTGGACTTCCATCCGTTAGAACGGATTAACACTCTGAGTTATGCTTTTTTGAGAAAACGAGTCGGTGAGCGAACATTCTTTTCGTATATTCCTATACTATATAGTGGAATGATGCTTACAGAATGACAGCCATTGACTCAGTTGAAGGTCATTAGTCGGAATCGGGGGGAAAGGGATGTGTGTGTATAGGAGAGTTTACTGTGTCTTGGATGTGACCTTCGGCAGTTGGATCAAGGAACACGTTCTGTTTTGTTTTGGCTTCCATACTGGGCCAGGGTAATTGAAGCACTTGAACCAGTCGTTTTTGGGCAAGGTTTGGGCAAAGTAAACGAATAGCGATCGCCTTGGCCATGCTCAGTGTCCAAACTCGGGCCCGAGTTTTTCCATCACTAACTTATTTGAGTTTATTACCTTTTCTATTTTTTATTCATGAGATGGACAAATGAGTATGAAGTTCTTAGTAAATAAACTGGCTGTCACATAGTTAAAATGTTTATGAGACAATTCAGAGGCATTCTTGTGTTTCGGACGAACGATATTCGTTCGAGACGGTGACGGCATAAACCATTTAGTTACTGCCACCAGTAAGACGCTGTTCCAACTTAATGCTCAATTGGAGGAGCTGAAATCGATTTATTTGTGATTCTTATGGAATCTACTTATATAGCTCCTTTTGTTTGTACATGCCCAACGAATTTTCAAAACTTAATTGCTTTTCGGACTCACTCCGCATTCTAGGTGTCGATGTTTTGAACGTTAGTGTTTTATTCAGAAACTCATAAATTGTGGGAGACCTACAGGACAGGACAGAGTATGGACAGGACAGAGGACTTCTAGAGAAGCCAGAAGAAGTTCAGTTTCTTAAATCAGTTGAGGTCGAAGTGAAAGGACATTCGTGGGGTTTCAGCTGTTTTCAGCAACGGAATCACACTGTTGATGGGTCTATGAGGAACTGGAAGACATCAGACATAGTTTTAGGAGTACCAAGGCAGCTAATATCCCTCCACTCAGAAAACCCACAAATGGAAAGAAGTTTTCGTACGGAATTTTACTTGACTCTAAGTGTGATATGGAAGAAAGAGATGGGCGGTAACGATGATGTTGTCAGGGAACTGAAGGAATGCATCACCATTTGCGTGACACGTTGATACGGTTGTAACAAGCCTTCAGTAAGCATTATTTTCGAAATGAATCGAACATGTGATTGACGAAAGCTATGCGGCCACAGTTTACTATTTCATTTGGTAGCCTTTTTTCCTACTCTTCCAGCCTTGAACCATCGTCACTAACGATATGCTCCACGCTAGAATCGATGGCCCCGCCTGGACACATAGTACACCGAGTGTGGTATTACAAATGCTTTGTGAAGGCAGACAAGTACCTCCGGGTTTCAAGAAGTTATTGTTGTTCTACAGAGCCTGGACAGTGCCTCGTTCGCCAAAAGGGCTACTGGGAAGCATTACCCCCAGTTTCCGAACGTGGACGTGACGGTTAAACCCGGACACTGCATCTCGGTTGCTGGTTCGATTTTTCTCTTCTTCGGATGCAGCCAGGTATCTAAGGCCTTCAAATGGCTCTCCCTTGTGTGGGAGCTTACATTTCTCGTTGGTCAAAGACAGGTTCTACTCCCTGGTCCATGCTTGTAACCTGTTTAGTTCAACTTGACTTCCATCGTCATTAGAGGAGACTAATAATTTGACATCTTCTGTCAACAAAAATGGTGAATTTACTGCATATGTTTCCAGGACGATGCCCGAAAACAGTAGTGGTCTAAGTACGGAGCTGTGAGACACGCCACTGTAAACTTAACCAGCATCAGACCGACCTTGAATTGGTCGGGTCGGCCAATCCAACATGTCCAGAGCCAGTTTAGAATTTCGGACTGGAATCCTAACCGCGAACGTTTCCGCGGGTGTAGGCAGTGGGCCACAGAGTCAGACGCCTGTCTGAAATATGGATAGGACATTTTATTCCGTTCAATTCTGCCTAGCCCATCAGTCATTTCGTCCAGGTGCGCTTACAAGTTTTGCTAAGTAGTATGTGCCTTATCATAATCCTTGTTGATTCCCCACCAGGGTTTTAGGATACTACAAAATGTTTGATGGGTTTTTCGCTAATGCCGTTATTCATGATCTTGAAGTCTACAGACAGGAAGATCAAGGGCCTGCAGTTGGAACCTCCGTCATCTTGACCTTCCTTGAAACTGGGTGTCATGACGACCGTTTTCCATTCACCCGGATGAATGTTTATCCCAAGTGATTTGGTAAACAAGTTGGCTAAAGAACATGCCCATATCCCTGCCCGGTTTTTCGCACGTATGTCATTGGGGCCTGAGGCTTTTGTTTTGTGTGATGCTTTGATGAGTTTTTCTGTCCTGTGGGCCAAATAGGATTTATTATATGGCTTACTCCACCGTATTAGGGGGGCACCAGCTGAGTGCTGTCAGCGTCGACGGTATACGATGCTAGATCGTTTCTCTGAGCCAGTGAGCAATATGTTGCTAGTGATGTCACGGATGCACCCAATGGTGTATACCTAGTGGCTGCCTTCCATTGCACTCACAGTAATATGCATTCGGACAAGTCTAACTGTCGATCACCTTGACATAGTAGTATTTCTTAGCTTCCGCTTGTGCCTCGTCATCGGTCTTCTGTTCTTCCGGGTATATATGAGCATATATTTTCACACACATTTGAAACCAGACTGTGGGAACCTAATCAATAATCTTCATGAAAAAGGAAAAAAACATTGGATGATTTGCATGTTTGCCGAATACTGCCAGATTTCCCACGTACATTTTCTTGAGGAATTCACAACCGGAGCCAAAGCTTGACCCGCAAGGTAGCTGAACGGTGTGCGAAAACCGTGATACATTGGGTACGGATGGCATCACGAGTGATCGTTGGTGGCAGTAAGCATGGTGAGTAAGTATGGTGATTGAACATAGCCTGTGAACACGTTTGTTATGATGAAAACAGTACACCCTGTGAATTCTCGCACAATACAATAGGACTTCGTGGTTTAGCACTGCGTTTTGATTTTTATTCATGTACAGGCATTGGGTTAGATTATCACTGCATGGAACAAGACTAGTACATGAGTTACTAGTCCTAGTAGAAATCATGAAACAACCATCTCCGGTTTTCAGCTTGTTGGGTCACCAATGTGCTGCACTGGGGCCGACTTGAGTGCGATATCCATCGAATTCTCTCCGAAGCTATCGAAAAAACAATCAATTTCAACTGCTTCCAATTAGTCTAAGGGCGGAATCCTTTTTGCCGGTAATTGACTGATGTAGGTGATCAGCCATTCGATTTCCATTACAGAGATCCGGGGACTGTGATACGTACTACCTATTTCCATCTACTTGTGAGGGGTTTGAACATACAACCGATAGATAGGATGTTTCTTGCCCCCCCCCCAAGTGGTATGGTCCAATTAATCGGCTAGTATTCCAAGAGTATAAGCGCACCACTACCGTTGTGCTCATCAGTGCAACCAAATTTGTTGGCCAGGAATCTCCGTGGGTGAAATTCCGTAATGTTGAGGTCCGACTTCGAACACATTTCAGTAAATGCTATGCATGTGGCCTTCCCTGCTTTACTTGAATTTCGAGCCACCTATTCAATAGACTACAGATATCGGTGTGTTTGCACCGTGTGCTCTTTGTAAGATTAGGGTTTGCACTCATGTGGATGTGTTAAAATACCAACAGCAACAACAACAACAACAACAATAACAACAACAACAACCAAGACCACATTTAATCACAATGGTAATTATTTATCTAAATGGCGGTACGATTCTACAAAAAATTAAAGTATTACGAATCACAAAAGCGGATATTCGTAAACCAGTAAGCGGGAACTATTCTCGAGTATTTTCACTCCAATCAATTTGGCTGGTATATCAAACGGTTCTGTGTTTTGTGTTCCTTACGGAGGCGCCTAAAATTCACTTTTCCAGTTTGTGGTTTAATCCAAATGTGAATACCAATCAAATATTCCACAAACCGCCCCTGACCTGTTCACAGGGAGGGAAAAATCATTCGAAATATTGAAATTTAGCTCCGTCATCTTTTTGGTTTTCTGCGTAGGATTGCCGGTATCGCATTTTAGGTAACCAATCCAAACGGGGAAATTACAACGTCCGTTGTGACAATTGAACCATTGTGCGTGACGATGGAAGGTAAGCTGTGTAGTGGCCTAGCGGTGAATAACCAGCTGATACGAAAGACGCATGGATGCCAATTCACGAGGATCACAAGGCTGACTTAAATGTGCACGAAGTTCCGATTTTTCGAACATACGATTCAACAATGCAGAAGAGTCCGAGAGTCGTCTGTGTAAATCACGTTTGTAAAGAAGGATGAGATACAGAGGCACTTGATGATTGACATTGGTGTATGAACAAAGTGAGAGATGTATTTTGCTGAGCGGTATTGAACTTGCCGTTTAAACCAAGCAGATCATACGATTGATGAAGTCTCTCCTGAGCTTAGTGCACAACTTTCGATTCGCCGGTAATGCTCACTGTTTGTGCGTATTAAAGTACTTCACAGGCGGGAAACAGTGGTTAGGGTATACTCTTTTTCATTAAACACCATCATTTAATATACAAAAGACGGTGAAAACCCCATAGTGAAGAGGAACTGCTGTGCGATGATGGATTCTGGTAACCTAAGTCCCGGGACACACTTAGGGCGTCGCTAGCTTAGGTGTGGTATTGAACTAGACGACAACAATGCTGTCCCACACTGGAAAAATAGACAATCAACATGCGTTTACTTGTTTACTTTTCTAAATATTTTAGTTTATCATCCCTGTGATAATTCCATAGGGGAATTAAGGCTGATAACAACTTATGTTTAGTTCAGACTTTGCTCACTAAAACATATCCTTGTCGTCAAAGTGAAACGAAAGACGAAAACAAAAAGAGAACATAGAGACGTATACCTCTCCCAGATTGTTCAACAAGTTATTTGGTAAATGTTTTGCCACGCAATGGAAAATTTACCGGTGCGCTTTACGGTTTTCATCGGCAATTTGAATGCACAATCACCGTGACCGTCTTTGCAATAGAAGTTAACTGTAAGTTGACAGAGTGCGGACGGGAAAGGGAACACATAACTTCACGCTGCCCCTCACCAGACCAGATTGATGTTGCTATTCTGTTCTTTGCACACACGCCCCAACCCACTTTGTCCAATGCATTTGTTTCCTATTTTTGACGGAAGCAGAAAACTGTTGGTCGAACGGGATCGTATAACAACATTCCCGAACGCCATAAAATTCACATAAATTTATGAATTCATAGAACTAACCAGAAACGGGCGTGGTCGTTGACCGATCAGGTTAAGAAGTGGACGACCTGTGGGACACGAAGAGTGATACTTCTTGCCCTCCCCCCTGCAGAGATGCCAGAGATGCTGAACGTTACGACAGAATCATAGTTTTATTCAACTGTACGAGATGCGAATATTGATTTACTCGATAAGATTGATGCATTGAGCCTCACGTTTAGGGAGCTTAAAATTTTAGCATACCTGAATGTTTATAGTTTAGCTCCACAAGAAACGGAATGCATCACTTTTCAGCAAATCATCAGTTCTGCTACTAGAAACCTTCAAAACAATATCTATCCTATGTGAGTGACTGTACAATTGCAATTTCACAATGTACAAAACAGCGCGACATTTTATCAAATTGTATTCTTCGGCAGAGTTGAGTTTTTACTTGATGGTGATCAGCTTAGGGAGTACTGAGGATACCCACTGAATTCAGATGGATTTATCAAGACAGGAATATTCACAGGAAACTAAGCTGGATAGGAAAATACATTACGTTCAACAGTTTCGCACCAACTAAACAAAAAGAAGCAACTTGGTGCATTGCCTAGCAAAACGAGCACAGAGAATCTGGACTCCGGACACCCTAATGGACTAAATGAAGCAAATAAGAAACGTGGTACGAGTGATTGGCCCACTGCATCACTTTCTTGTCAAACAACGGAGAAGCCTGAAGTGAGTCCACCAATTGGAAACCCCTGTACCTGCAATTGCCGTACACGGAGGAAACAAGGCAGTGGACTGGGTAACATGAAAGTTAAATCAAATGCTGAGGAGAACATTCACTACGATGGCACAATGCATCACCAGCTCCACATCACCTGTAATTCGTTTCCATTTCAAAGATAGGTGGTCCCCTCGGACCGCAACCAAGCTCATCTACTTGTTTGCTTGATCGTGTGGAGCGAGCTGCACAGGCCGGAAGACAACTGTCAAAGAGAATAAACAAAAACCACCCTCACATGGAGAAGTGAGTGCAGTGAAAAGCACGATTTGCCAATGCTTGCTGGAAATGATCACCAGTGGAACGAAAGTCAGGCGTTCAGAACCGTGTAGAGTGTTCCCCCGTTATTATGTATAAATCAGTACGCTCTATCCTTCTGTGCACGGCGGAAGCAATCGCGATCAGACTGCTTGACCCCTCATTATGCAGTCAGAAGCGTTTCGTCCAGATATTATCCCTGCCATGGCCAGTCGCCAAGCGACCAACTGATGCGAGCGTGGTAACTGTAAGAACGTCGTAACCTAGGGGAAGTTCAATCAACAAACTGACTCAAGTAGGATCGTTTGGTAAATAGGTAATACGCTCCTCCTCGCACTGGATCAAACAATATTGAATGCTCTACGTATATGAATGTAATTGATCAGCCGATGATTTTATCGAAATCCTATCGGATTTTACTTCATAACTGACTAGTGTGAGAAGTTCCTGATAGTTTCTATATCACTCAGTCGGTTGACTATTGATCCAGTTGCTTCATATGGTCGAGTTAAAACCCCTGCTGTTGAAGAGAATATCCTCCGACGTTGATTGTCAACTTAAATGATGCAATCTGGTATCACTTTCAAAACATTCCGGTGTTGAGTGGCCGGTCGATTCTGTGCGACGAAAGTTAATTTATAAAATGTAAATCTTCCAAAACGTTTCATATAAAAAATAAGATCAAAACAGTTCATCCCTTTTCTCTGGGGTTATTCTGCCTTGTGTGAAGCGATGGGAGTTCTGGTAATCAAATACAAGTTGTCGTTTCTTTTTGATTTTAGTTCCTTTTACTTAAAATACAAAATATAAATTCCAGGAGGTGAGAAGCGGTCACCTAAAGAGCTGCCATTCAACATACAATAGGGGAAGTTAGGTGGTATTGGTGGGATTCGAACAAATTCATGGTGTGATAATTTGGTGTCGTTACCACCGGGCCACCACCACCCGTAATTGTAGGTAAAACAAACGATATCGATCACAAAATTCTGTCAAAGAAGTAACTTGTTGGCAAAGAGGAGATGATGACTGAACGGTAACCGTTTCGATTAGCCCATTCGGTTATTCACAAGCACCAGGCACTGTTGATGATCTTGGCTTTGGGTTTCATTCCTTGGGAGATCGTAAATTACCCACTAGTTGAATACATTTAAAGGCGACGCAGATGGTTGTGATAACCGACAATGACCATTAGCACAAAGTGATAACCGTCGACCGTGTAGCTCAGGGGTAAGAGTTTGCGGTCCCAGCCCGAAGCATCACGGTTCGAGTCCTGACAGGGACACAAAAGATACGCAATGCTGACGAGTCCCAAAAAGGACGAAATAGGTGATAATGTTTGCAGAGGGAGCTGGTATACCTGAAAGCCGTTTTGTACAATCAGCAAGTAAGTACTATCCCTACTGGTTGATGGATTCCGCAAGGTTACCTTGTGCATTTTGTTGGTCTTTTCAGTGGGTTTCCTATTATATGAAATCAATTTACTTGTTTGGATTTGATCGTTTTTATTCATTCACCATTATGTAAAACGTATCACAGCACGTAACTGACACTATTTGACATGATAGGAAATAAGGAAATCATTCCATGCAACTCTCAACATTTTCGTGAATTTCTAATTTATTAGGCTCACATTTTCTTATTGGAACGCGTCCAGCCTTCATGGACCTCTAAACCGCCACCTTTTAGTACTTTGGTTTGGAACAATGGATGGCATAAGCTCGATTTGCGCTATTTCCCTGGAAGTAGGGTTGAATTTGGTCCTTTCGTGTGCTTTAAACTCAAGGGGTAGCAGTTGGTTGAGCAGCAGCGACTTTAGGGACTCGTAGGGTAGTTTAGCCGGAGCATCAGGGAATGCCAGGTTTTTCAACAGGGAGTAGAGGTCACGGCCGCTAGCAGTAAGATTGTGTGCACCACCTTTGAGAATATTGCACCACAGCTCGAATCGTTGCACCCATTCCTCGATCTCAGATGGGGTTGCATCCAGGTTCAGTTTCTCGATCGTTGAAAGACCCTGCCCGAGACGCCAATTTGTAGTCATCACGTATCTAAGATAAGCTAACACGGACTGAATTAATAAAGCACTGGACCGCAATGGCACGAGCTCGCAATATCCCACGTGACTGAGATGTACGGAAAAGGCCAAAAGGATGGTAGTTTGTAGTTTGTTTATTGGAAGAAGTGAAGGCGGTTAAATAATATGTAAAAAGAAGATCATTGGTTATCGAGGAATCCACCAATCGTATTGCAATACTGCTTGCATAATTCTGCACTGTCAGCATTGTCTCGGATTGGCTGGCACGATCTGCCAAGGGCGTGTAGTCGGAAGCCATGCGCGTGTCACTGACGTGATCTTTCAAATTTGTTTGATAGCAGATGTCCGGAAATTGTAACACTCTGCTCCAGGGTAGGCGTCATCAAGTAGCCTGGATCACCGCAGGTATATTGTTCACGTATCACTAAGTACCGTTCTACTCGACAGTCATAATAACGCCTACATGAAGGACCCAGTACATCTTTGGTTTAGTTGAAAAATTACAGCAGATGCAGTTTCCATGCAAGCCCGTAACAGTTTCCAGTGAGAAGGATGCTCGATATTTGTATGATTTTACCGACTAATGTCGGTAAGGAGACTTATTTCCAGCTTATTTAGGAAGAATGCTTCTCTGTTGACGGTGGGAGAGCAATAAACAACAGTCTCCTGTGGATGCAAATATGCTCGTCGTGCAAAGTCAAGGGTGTCACTCACCAGCAAGTCTGGAAAGTACGGTACAGTTGTTCCACCCCTGTCAGAGATCATCAGCAGTATGCATTCATGAATCCCCACTGAATTCGATTCTGGTTAAAGGGCCTTGTCAATGGGATGAGTTAGGAACGTGTTATGGGTACGTGACCCGTTGTCTCTGCACCAATCGGTTTTCATGAACAAAGCAACCGTCATTAACCACTTTGGAGATTTCCTATTCGTTTGCCGATTTAAATAAATGGATCGAACTGTCTATTTGCAGGAGTGCCATCGATGAGTGATTCCATTTGGATATCTGCATCCGTTCAAATGTTGTATCTTGATTCACAGCTCATTCTTGGGAGCGCAGACCAGTTCGTGTTCAGTTTAATGTTCAGAATTGTTTAATCTGTCCTTGGAATATACCTTACGTACAGCAGCTAGATTATATGAAGTGATTAGGGCCAGAGACTACTGATATCACTGATCCTACATTGATTGTTTTCCCTTCATAAAATTGCTGCGCTGAGTGCGATAGCTATCGCCAAACTATCTCACACTCACAGAATCTTATTATCGTATAACTTATTTCCCATTGTTTTCACAAACAACGTAAAAAGCAGACGGGATTCAATGGTATCCTGTTTCACGTTGATGTGTGAGTCATACCAATCAAAATAAACTGATTTCTCAGTTGATCGCATCGAACTCAGCCTTACACATAGTAGTTTCGATAATTTATTTACAATTTTGCTTGAACCAACACTCCACTGCCAATTACCGTGGGCTGTCATGAGTGTGCGAAAATAAACGCATAAAGTTAGAAAAACGGACGTTTTTTTATAATCGGGTGGGCTGGTATAAGCCAGTAGGAGTGGAGCTGGGGTGGGGTGGGGTGGAGCGGGTCTAATTCTCAGTCACCGGTCATACATCCAAATCCAAGTGATGATGACTCATGAGCACATAAAATTGTCAATTTGTCTAAGATTTTCAATTGATTGTGGATGTATGTGCACCTCGCTTGGAAACAGATAAACGGCAAAATGAAAACAGACCAGGGAAGAAAAAAACAGTGACTTAAATATATATTTAGTTCAATCACAGCGCGAAAAATATTTAACACAGTTGATCAGTTATCGGTGGA
>UZAN01039675.1:109633-124864 GCA_900618425.1 Echinostoma caproni
GACTGGAAACTGAGGTGTGTTGAGCACCTTGAACGTTTGAACCCGTACAAAGGGCGCATGATCCGATGAACTGGATAGCGACTTCCGCAAATCGCCCTGCTGCCTTGAGGGTCAGGCTTTCGTTAGCAGAAGGCTCCTTTAGTGAACTCCATATAAATGCACCTGCTTTGGCCTAGGCTACCTAGCAGTATCGTGCCCTCAAGTAAAGCATATAATTTTTCTTCTTCATAAAGATTATCGTACCGTGATTTGTTCGGCCCAAAGTCTGGATTCAGACGCGTGTGAAATGCAATAATGTAAACAACACTCAAATCTCTGAAGCATTTTCAAACTTCTTTATTGCGCAGAAAAATCAATTTGACTACAGATTTTATCATAGCGTATAGCTGTACTGAAACCTTTCAATGAGAGTTTACATGATATCCAATGGCATGACCATGGAAACATGACTCAAACGAAAGTGTATAAACCGAATTATACTGAAACTAAATGATTTTCATTGAACTGAAATAATTACGAATGATAATTGTATGTTGGCAGTGTTCAGCGGTCAAGACGGTCATCTAAGTTAAGGATTCAACTACTAGTAGTTTTGCAACCGAGTTTGAGATTCTCAAAATTAAATAATAGCTCCAAAGAATATTGAGTACTAAATTTTTATCTGAATGATTCCTTGATAGATAAGTGAGTCGAACTGATAGCTTTTTATGTTCATGAATAAGAATTTCAGAATGAGAGATGTGGGAACAACGTTCCACGTCCACAATCCTTTGCGGTGGTGGCCCGGTGGTAACGTCATCAAATTATCACTCCGAAGATGTGTGTTCAAATCTCATTACCACCGCCTGACTTTCCTCATTGTGTGTTGAAAGAAAACCCTTTGATTGGCCAGTTTCCTTTTCTGGAAAATTGTATTTTTACATATTCAACAAAAGGAAGTAAAGTGACAGAGAAAAGTTCATCGTGGTATGTCCCAACGCGGAGAATTTGCTTTAAAGTTAAATCCAATACGATGGGTAACAGGTATTCATTTGCTTCACTAGGCGACACATTTCTTTGGAGATGATGGGTTTTCATATATTAAAGTGTAAATAATGACCAGTCAGTGGAAAAAATATACACGTAACAAATTTATGCGCCATTTCACGTAAAATGCAGAAGACGTAACGACATGAAACTAAATCCGATTCAGGGAGCTCAATTTGTTTGCGACACTACGGCAGCAGCATAAAACGATTCAAAAATACTCAGCTCAAATTTGTGTTCATTCGACCCGGAATATCATGATTAATTTGAGCATGGAAGCGACAAGGTTTTAGGAAAGATTTGTGCTTCAACATCCCTCAATCAGCTACCTTGTATTTTTTTCTGTTATACTGTTTATAACTTTTCAAGCTCGGAAGCTAACATTTCAGTCAGAAAGCCGTAAACAGCAACTGTCACAGAGAACATACTCAACGGAGGGCTTGCTTGCAGACAACGCAGGGGAATTTCATAGTTAAGACGAAGTTCACTTGTTACCCTCTCTGAGTAAATGAGTAAATGTACGATAATAAGGGGGAGGGGGGTGAATTTTGATAACCTTTATACGAGATGAATTTGTTTTGAATTGAGAGCATACGGAGGGCTGGGGACAACAACGTGTCAGTTCTGCGTGTGTACTGGGTGACCAGGATCTGTGAGAACCCTGTTCGCAAGTTTGGCACATGAAATTGTACGATAATCTGCAAGTTTTGCAGTTAACTCGTTCACATGAATAGAACACACGCGGCTAATAACACTGAGACAACGGTGCAAAACTTTGGGATCCTGTTTGAGTAAGCTAGGGAAAATAATTGGGGAAAAATAAAGAAGATGGGGTAAAATGCACTGATGTACAAAGGAGAAATACCTGGTTAAGATGCGCAAGGTTGTCTGACCTTTACAATTTTTGAAATGAAAATTGTCGCGGTTTTCTAACGCACTTTTTGATATGGGTTGATTTGACAGTGTTGATTCAAAGGAACAGATTTTTATTCAGCACTGTATAGTCGTTTATGAGAAACGTACGAAACCATATGAATGTTCAATATATTTACATGGGCTTAAGGTTAGTCCTGATTAGAAGGAGAACAACTAAATTCAGAAATATAATCATCGAGAGCCCATCATAAATGAAGCAGGGGAATTTTGCTGGCACCGCACAACATCTATTGCATATTTTGAATAACGTGCAGACGGAATTACTAGGAATATCACAACTGTGCGTAGAAAATAAGTATAGGGTAGCGTAGCCTCTTTCAAAAACTCCGGAGATGTAGGATAGTGGTTTGGATGAAGATTTCCCTATCAGTAGACTAGTTGTACAGCCAAGCTACCGATTCGTAAAAGCACACATGAACAGAGACGGAGGATTTGCTACACCCAAGTGTGTGGTTGTGCTTCCAGCAATTCCCAAATTATTTTCAAAAGACAGAGAGCAAAATATTCGCAATATGAATTTACTACCAAAACCGTAAGGAATTGGGAGCGTTTTGTAAGCTATTCAATACAATGATAGCTAAAGATCAGCCCAGCATTGAGTTGTGGCACAGTATCATTATCACAGTAACGGTAACCGTTAATAGCACAAGGGTGACATCCATAAAGGAAGTCAGGCCATTTTAGAGTAGCAAGCTTGGATTAGCTCACTCGATTGTCAAGAGCCGCCTGGCATTCTTTTTGGTTTTCGGTGTGGGTTTCAATCCTTGAGAGATATTTACTTCCCCCACAAGTTCGTGCATTTACATGCGATGGTAACCTTTGTGATAACTAACAAAAGGGCACTGGACGGCTGTTTCGTCCTGTTTGGGACTCGTTACTGCCTGGTGCTTCTGATCAATCGAATGGGCTCATCCAAGCTTGCTACGCTAAAACTAATTGAGCCATTCGCACAAGGTGATGACCGACAACGGTGTAGCTCAGGGGTCCCAACCCGAAGGTTCGCGATTTGCGTCCTAACCGGAGCACAAAAATTGCGCACTTCTTACGAACAGAACGAATCAGCCGTCTCGGTATTCACGAACATTTTCATCGCAATGTTTAAAAAACCACTATCCTCATATTTCACCGAACAGTATAATAAACTTGCCACTGGATGATTTTATTGGGATGTTGAAAATATGAGCGCAAATTGATTGGAACCAAAAACTATATCAGTTTGCTTTCAATCTAAATGGGCGCATTTGAAATTTGTGATCAGCTACCACAATACATTCTTTTCAGCTACCATTTGGGAACTGAAAATTACTTTACACTACCCCTTATTTTAAATAGCATCTTTTGTATTTTGTAATTGGTGTAAGCGTGTTGCGCCTATTGTCCTTTATGGGGTTAAAACTGGAAGAATCCTCCTTAATGGAGTTAATGGAGTCTCAATTAATCCACAAAAAGTGCAGCTCTTTTATTAAACTAGGGGGTATGTTGTACAGAAGAACTCACACACTGAGCTTAGACTGTGGCCATTAACCCTATGGTTTGAGTGATTCCACGAGAAACAGAGCGAGCGAGAGAGAGAAAGAGGGAGTGCGCGTAAAAATGGCCAGATCTGTCAATCACACTCTTCTTATTGGATAACCAAAGCGGTATGAAAGGGAGAACGATGAATTGGTGATTTGGCAGCTGATATCTGGCATTCCGTTTTCACTGATAGAAAATGTCCGAACAGATAAGTAAATAGGTCTCTTCCATCTGCGAGACACATCTCACAATCAAGACAATTTCGTACACCCATTACGACGGTGCTTGAGAGTGACTGGGCGGAAGCGTTTTAACTTCGTGCAGTGATGAATTTTGGCGAATAAAGGAATGAAAGGTGAATGAATATCAATCAGGTGGCTAAGCCTGGTTGCTAGGGATGCATGTGCGAAACTCGTTACTAGCGGACTGTTCGTCTTCCATTGAGAATCTATCTGGATAACTAGGATTTTGGTTAACTGTGATCTAAAACGCGTGATTACATTGTCATGACCGAGGAAACGAACATTATACCATAACTTCGGGCTAGTTTTACGGGAACGAAATCTTATCAGTGAAAATTATTTGGAACTAAACATATCATCAATATTCCATTCAGGTTAACGTGCTTCATTCATATAACTAGCTTTCGTTGCAGATGTGTTCGAGATAGTTTCAAATCACTTGATCGACATGCCACACTGATGCCTCGATCAGCACAGGTTACAAATGATTTTCAAGGTCATTGTTGGGCTTGCGTGTTGTTCGGCCTTCCGTAAGCAATCAGTTACTGGTGCTCCCTGAAAGGATAAACAATTGGTTTACTACAGATTTTTTGCCATATTCTGTGTACTTTTCAGGAAAATCGGGCTAATATATTTGTGTTATCATCTGAGTGTAACTCGTCCAAGGTTTGTTTACTCCTCAAAAAATTAATTTCGAAAGACCAACTCACTAAGGAATTAAGTAAGAAATAATTATTCAAACTCAGTTGTGGCTTCACAATGTAGCACACCGTTTTTGAGTCCTCGGTGACACTACTGTTTCGAATCATCATGTTTTGAGCTGAAGTACTTAGCTCTGAACTGCAAAAGTCGACGACCTACAACTGCTTCATAAGTTAAAACGCCCTGTTTCTTAAATGCTTTCCTATTCCACCACACAAGCACGAAATATTGCTTGCGGTTGATGAAGTGGCTACAGTTAAATAAAAATATTGCACATCACTGATGAAACCCTTCGGGAACGTTTGTTTCGTTGTAGACTATCAGCTGGTGCATTTATCGCAATTGAATAGATATGAATATTACACACAGTCCTCGTTAATCAGATCCTTGATCGAAACGTGGGCTAAATTAGTTCTGATAAAACGAGAAGGATTCATAGATATTGATCGCGTTCTGGCTAAATAATCTGTCGGGTAGACGGACGAGCAAGTGATGTGCTTTGTTTGAAACCATAGATTTGTTGTGATAGTATGCGTTACCGGTATGTTCAACCAATGGTTGTTCTCCGGTAGGCCACGGATAGTGTGGTATAATTAACAAGTGGGTTACCAAACGATGATAGAGATGATCAGTGCGCAACGGGAAATCCCGTGCAACCATCAAATCGAATTCTCGTATGCGCACATGATTATGTCATGTGAAATTCGTAGCGCTTGGAGGAACTTAAACGACAGAATGCAACCCCGGTGCACAGAAAGGTGACTCTGTAGGGAGAAGCCCTGTTCGCAATGGTTACACAGGCAGTCATTCAAGAAAAAATACAGAAAACAATAAAGTCCGTTTATATAAGAGATCCGAGAAAGAACGTCACCGCATCGTGATTCCTTCGGATTCGGTTTGTGGAAGTCAATGAAAATGCCATGATGAAAATTAGCTGGTGACATGCTCTCGCAATACACGGCACAAATTACCGGTTGATGTAACAACTCCGTCAATATTGAAGAGGATTATTATGTCTTCAGCACCGTGTGTGATGCGGGAAAGAAAAAGCGTGGGTAAATAAGTGAGCAATCATTAAGTCTATCAATAGCTAGATATACACCCAATTGTGAGTAACAGAATAATGGCTTAAACAATACATTTTCTCATTCCAGTGGTTGGGGATCTATCGGCTTGATATTTGGCTAATCAATCAAACAATGGTTTAAATAAATCAAAATACGCAAGCTTATGCCAGGTTTCCGATCAAAGGATTCGGTTTAATACAGAAGAATCGTGAACAAAAATGAGAAAACGTTGTTTTCTTATCCAGAAATGTCTGAATTCTTTTATTCTCTTGGTTTTGATGAAAACAGTTTGTTTTTCTGTCTTATGAGTTCTCATGATGGTTGCGTTTCCGAACTTGGTGAAAAGTAAATCATTTTTCTCACGCAAATTGCTGCTAATTACCCCTTCGTCTTCGTCCGACCGCACCAGAACGAAGTCACGTGTTCTTCTAGTCATAGGATCGCATTGCAAAGCGGATTTTCCTAACAGACATTTGATGACTGAGTTATGTGTAACCAAGACTCGTGCCTTTTTACATAGCACTTTTTTCAGAAATGGAAAATATGCATGCAAAGATCACATGATTGCTTACTTGATAAGCCCTACTTCTACTGCCTCGAAATGCACTGTGTTTGCTTTTTGCTTTGCGCCTAGCAGAAGGCTCAAATGATTTGCCAAATTTCGCCATCGCTGAAAGCGTTGCAACCAGTTTTGTTCCAGTAACACTGGCTTCTAATGACGATAATCTATCCTACTCTAAATGAATAGCACAATGGTTTATAAGGGCCCTCAGGAATTTAGAGATCAAGTATCACTTTAAATTCACAAACAAATGCGCTATAACCCCATCGCGTACAGCCTGATTAATGCCGCACGGTTTACATATGAAAGTTTTACGATAAGGGTGGAATCCTCCGAAAACTGGGACATTATTCAACTAAGACGTTTGACAGCAGTCATATAAACAGCGACCCACATTCAAGTGAAGTCAAACTTGGAGGCAAGCATATCAAACGTCTATTACTGTCCTCGTTTCAACTATCCAAGATGTTTCTTTTTGTAATTTGCTGAGTATTGTATACACGATTAGACTGTTTTTTCCTGGAAGCAAAGTACCGGTTTTTTGAATACTTCCAACCATGAGGTATGCAACCAACAAATTTCTCAAAACTAGATATTCGGGATTGAAATCCACGAAGTCCAGGAAACCGATAGAATGTTTTCTTATAAGTTTTCTATCTAACGATTGACATGTATGTATGTTTGGAGTAGTTCCATCAAAAAGTTCTCATTTACTGTTGCGTATTCGATTGTTGAGATTGAGGTATTTCATAAACGTAAAGTTTCTTTATCAACGGTCACACGCATCCATTGCAATTTTACTCGGATATACCAAGGCATGCGAGTTCTAGGTGTCACTCTTACGCATTTCACACTCATTTAGTGTAATCCGCTTCACTCCCGCACCAACCCCTTGGTGTTATGAGATGGTATTCACTAGTTAGTAGTAGATAACATAGTTAGTGATTTTTTTCGACGATCAAATATTGACAAGATTACCAAGGGCAAACTCCTTGATCTCAAAGAATAACTATGGATTGCTACATTCATTACACGTTGTGCGGTTAGGAACTGCGGTGGTGTGCTTCTGATGAGATTTCTGTTATGGATGCTAAATTAGTGATGCCCCATCTGTAATCCTCAATAACCAACTATCCTTCGCTGCGCACTGATTCGTCAATTTATAACAGTAAGACCAATGCAACTTTACTGGTTTCAGGGAGGATAACAAAACCATCTCAAATTCAACATTAATATTATTCATCAAATAATAATAATAATGTTCAACCGAGTGCGGCGGAAGTTACCGTATTGTTTGATGAGCCATGCTTGATATAGATTCACCAATGACGACAAATGAACCAATTACACACATTTTCCAATCTAGTTAACTGGTGTCGCAATATTTGTGGTCCACCGAATAATTTATTTTAGACAGAGCGACGGAGGATTTTGTATCACTTGACCATTTGGAATTGATTGACCAAGGTGCAATGGAAATGATGTGAAATAAATTCTATAATGAAATGGCACATATTTCAAATCGGATAAGCGCAAACCTTATACATAAAAGTATCATGTTCCTATTGATCCAGAGTTTCGATTTTTTGTCAACAAGGAAACATAAGTGTCCTGGGGCAGGCAGAAAAAATGCTTCAATAAAGACTGGGAGCAAACAATCACCAACTGAAGGCCATAGATTTTTATTTAATCAGATCTTAGTATGTTTCACGGTTAAAAAACCCTGTTTTCCATGCACTACTGCAGATGCTAGATGACGTAATGGCTGAATCTTGTGCCGGGTAAAAGCGTGTGTGTTTGCGATAAACGGGAAATAGTGAGATCAAGTAGAACTGATTGATCGAAATGTTGAAGCCATTCCGGACAGAGAACAAGTAAGGTTTCAGATTTTTGAAGATTTCACGCAATACACCTACCCATGCTGTTGAACGGTGTTTCTTTCTCCAAATATATATATATATATAATACTTTCCAGCTGTGCTAAAGTGTCTGGTCTATTCATATGTGTAACCAAAATAAACTCAACTATTACGGAAAACGGAGTTCGAGTAGCACATTGACAGTCAAGGGAGAACGCGCCAAAATAATGTTAGGTTACACATCAAGCCAGCTGAGGTAAAAACACAGAACAGATTGTCAAAAATAATTTGCAGTCTATGGTTTCATCTTCATACCATTTGCATTGGATTTTGTTGGAAACATTTGAGAGTGAAACACAATGCGTCCACGACACCATCCCGTGGCTGTTCGAGAGTTAAAATATCAATGGGGATTTGGGCAATTATCTCAACCAAACATCCATCTTTGAGAGTTAGCATCGTCATGCATGAACGCAGTAGGTAATATAGAATACTCAAACCTGTTACCTAACTCATTTGGCTCAAATGAGATAACTCGAATGGAACGTGTTATGGTGTTGCCTTAACTGGTTGGCCCAACCAAATCGCTCATTTGGGAGTTACCCCATCATTTCATGGTAACAGATACAGATTAGAACTAACTGAAGCATATCTTCCCACGTTCTCATTTGCGGAAAGAAAACCATATGGTCAATTCATGGTACCCACTCAAACCTGTTCACTTTCGAGAAACAATAAAAAAACAATGAAAAAATTGCTTTCGTTCACACTTCTTTTGTAGCAGTTAGCATAATACTACGTAACAGGGAATATTGAACTACGCAATATTAGCAATGTAGATGCTGCGATAGGAATCCTGGCTCCACTACTTAACAGGATTAGACTAATCACATCCGCTTAGGAGATCCTTTGTTGAACTACCTGAAAAACATTCACTTATTTGTTTGTGAATCAAAGCCTCGTTTTGCGATTGTACTGAGTGCCACAAATGTCCTTAAACAGATTTATAATGCAGGTCTAAATCGCTAAGGTCATTCACATCCACATCCACATATACACACAAACTTAACCCGGTAAATAGTGAGCAGCTGTAATGATTGTAGTAGTAGTAGTAGTAGTAGTATGCACGGAATTCAGAATGCAAGCCACGCAATAGGGATCACCGGACACGAATCAAGGATTAACTGTCACGGGCTGGATTACAGAAGCAGTGGACTGCAATGGCACGAGCTCGCAATATCCCAGGTGAACGAGACGCGAGGAAAAGCCCACTGTACGTGGTTAGTTTCTTGGAATAAATGAAGGCGATTAAATAATATGTACAAGAGAAGATCTTTGGTTATCTAGGCATCCACCAATCGTATTGCAATACTGCTTGCATAATTCTGTACTGTCTGCACTGTCTCGGATTGGCTGGCACGATCCACCAATGACGTGTAGTCAGAAGCCATGCGTGGGTCATTGACGTCATTGATGTCGTCTTTCATATTTGATTGATCGCAAATGTCCAGGAACTTTAACGCGCCGCTCGAGAGTAGTCTTCATCACGTAGGCCTGGATCACTACAGCAGTTTGGTGTGCATCGCTGCTGGCAAGTACAGCTGTTAAAATAGATCAGAGGAATATATACTGATGCTGCCGGACTTCTAAGAAACGGTTCCAATTGGACTGGTATCTTGCCGGTTATCTGCACCGGTAGTTCTATGGATTTTATTTCAGATTTCATCAACAACTGTTCCAAGTGTCCGTATTTGTGTATAGGACCGCACTCGAGTCATCCAGTTATTTGATATATCTGAAAGGAACCAAATAATTGCGTTAACGCATGTCACTCTACTGGTCTGTCTAAATTAGTGACAGTTAGTTGCACTTCATAGTAAAGTTTTGCACACACATACACACACACACACACATATATATATATATATACATATATATATATCTATGGTCACGAACTTGTGACCTGGGAGTCCCGAGTTCGAACCGCTCTACCACCGTCCTCCCAGACAGCCTTTGTGAATGTTGACTGTTCATTTATATATTGTTTTCCCAGCCCTATTCTTGGGAATGAATGTGATATTGTCCCACATCAGAAGCAACATATATGATTTAATAACCAAGTATGTCTTTGCTTCTATTAGCCACATACCATTGAAAATTACTCTTTCACAATTGTAACGATGGTTGCTAGAGCATCAGGTGTAGAATAACAAAAACGGAACTAAAATTTATTAAATGAAATGACTAATAAATTCAAATTTAAATTGTTAAGTTTTTTCAAATTTGCAAATAGACTTTGTACAGGTATGTAGTTTCATCTCGTTGATATTTTATTTTTCCTTGATCACTTTTGAGCACTGGAGGTGGTCACTTAATCATGGAGTCCACCAAGTTGACTGCCAAACAGAATTTCCGAATTTCCTCTACTATACGCCGCACCTTAACCACTGACGGCCAATGTTGGGGCACCTAACATATCCCAGTTTTTGATACAGGAAAAAGTTTTCGATTAAATTTAAATCACAACTGCTACGCCGTAATTCAATGAATTTGGCATTAAACTTGACTCCTCTGGAAACTGCATAAATGAGCAAAAATGATGTTTATTGTGGTCTAACCGTTTCCTGTTACCAACCTCAAGCGATCAGATATACTTACTCTCATCTGTGAAACGTATGACTTCTACGAATGCATTATGAGAATGACAGTTAATAAAACCCTCCCTTATCAGTTCAAGACATTTTGGGATATCCAGAGTGGTGTGTGCTGGAGACCAATAACAAGGCACTCTGTATTCACTTCCGTTCTAACTCGTCAGGCCGAATTATTACTTACTTCTTTTGACAGGTAAAATGAAATTTATTGAAACGCTAGGTCAGTTACTTAACTCTAACCACATGCCTAATTACTCGTTGGCCACCAGTGAGATAATCACATTGTCAAATGGACAGGCGACGCAGTTGAAATTTGTTGGTTAAATCAAAATGTGCTCTACTTTTTTGGTGTTCCATTACGGCTTCAAATCATGTGAACTCGGTTGAACTTTAAATTGAGCCAAGATATTCCAAAAGCGTGAGGAAAACCGATCAAATGCAACTGTCGTCTTGCTTTGATGTGTTCGGTTTTCTTCCTCTCGGTTTATATCATGATGGAAGAATTTCATTGATTTAGCAACAAATTGAACTATGTTTACACCAAAGCACTTGCATTAGTCAAGTCATCGGATTTATGTGCCTCTCAATTAAGTTGCCTCAAAACTTCAATTACGTGCCAAAATATCTTGGATGTTTTATCTGGTTTGGGCATGGTAACACTACAAGAAGTTTACTCAACGAGCCACACTTTTTCGGAGGTGAACTTGATTGTTTCTAGGAATATATGTTCAGTTGTTTTAGTAATAGGGATAAAGCGTGAGTAGTTTATAGCTAAAAATATTTATCAATTCATTTAAGCTAGACTATTTTCATTAATTGGTTTATTTATTATACACTAAGTCATAACAAATAAGAATTTTTTGGAATAAGTGTTCAGCCTAATAATCTTTATAGATAATAATGGATAATAATCTTCATAGAGTGAGAGAGTTTTATTGTAATAAGACAGGCATATAAAATATCTTTGAAATCTCAGCTGTAGCTTTTGTGCTACTACAAATTTTAGCGCGACACTCAAGGCCACGCAAATTCAAACTATGATAAAAGAGAGCTAGGAACATTATAATTGGAGATAAAGTCAGCAACAAATAAACTTTACCCATAGCTAATAATGCATAATTATGATATTGTAGACTGAAACTGATTTCAAAGAGGAGAGTGATGTTGTATGAATGTGCTCAGGAATATATATATATCCACGCTTCTTTTATCCAAAAGGAGGTTAATTCGTTTATCGACCCATATCGACATAAGTTATACAGATTCTATGGGAGAGTTTGCCTATTTTGTGTCACTTATTTCGCAAACCTATTGAAAAGATAAACGTATTCTGTTCATAGATGATGATCCAACTGGGACCAATCCGTATTGAGTTGAGCGTTGCATTCATTACTGGTATGCTAATTGCAGCTCTATTCACGTCTGCGGCAATTTCACAAATCGCCGAGTAATGATCACACACGATCCACATCAGAAAGGGTTTAAACATCCCGTTCGATGCTGTGTACCACACAAAAAAGCAAGCATTTATCGAGCACAACACACTCTGCCGGTGGACAGCTAATTGGTCAAAAGCGAAATAAAATTAAACATCTGTCAATAGTTTAGGTTCGGTTTGAGAAAATTGCCACATTTTTTCCAGGAATCAATCACCAACAGAACAACGTCAGTGAGTACCGTTTAATTCCCGACTCAATTAGCTGCATCTCAGCTGCTGCCCACTGGGGAAGCAAACCGGTTTATATGTCACAAGTATTGATAGTCTAACATCGGATTAATTGATTCATAGAATTAGATGGTTACCAGAGTGATGTCAAACTGATGTAGACCACCTTTTGTTGACACAGCAGGGGTTTTTGGAGCCTGATTGCTATGGCCCCTGCAATTGGTGGCAGCCGTTCATTTAGGGTTGTGTAAACAAGCCGAAACGAAGTCCCGTGCTCAGCTTGGTTACCGGTCGGCGACAGACGACGAACTATTGATGACGCAGGTAGTCTGTGTGACTGATTTGATGGACTGGTTGTTTGTGCAGCTATCACTCCGATCCGATTACGTTGGACCCATGCTGCTTACTTTTTTACCAATGTGATTCGGAAAACTCTACCAAATTTGCAAACGCAATCTGACCAGTCTACGAAACATGCGAGACCCAAATCCGAACTTCCGGAACTCCTCGGACGATGCTTAAGTAATTTGTTACCCATCCAAAGGAGCAATCTCCCTTGTGTAGCGTTATTATATAGTCCTGGATTTTGTGTTACCCAGCAAAAGAATAACTCTATAGAATCGCGTACTTACTTGGAATTCGTTTTTGACCAACTTAACCAGTTAGTTCCTATCTCGCCGAATTCGGTTAGTTGGCTAAAGGCGAGGCCGGTTGACTTTGAACAACAATCGGGAACAGTGCGATCGGAACAACCGTCTGCTGTGAAGAAACAACACATTTAGGCATTACACATTTTCAAGTGAAATACGGAATTATCCTCAATTCCAAAAGGTAAAATACATGGTACCATTGTTATGGATACGAGGAAGCGACGATTCAGGGACATCTCAAACCAATCGGTACGCAAACAACTTTAAATGTCTGGTATATCACTTCGACCAGCAATGCCCATGCAAAGTTCTCCACAGAAAAATACGGGAACCGGTAAGAAACTCAATTGCAAAGTGTTCCTCGAAAGTCGGAAGATTCTTGTGGAATCCAGCATAAACCAATACCATATGACATCTTTTGATGTCGTTTCTTTGTCTAGCAATGAGTATGTTGTTGACAATATACAAATTATTTATGATTACGTGCTGGAAAAGCGAATCCAGCTGAGTATTCAGCTTTCTGCCTTAAAACGTCTGTGCAAGATGGATGTTTAATTCACCGTTAGAAGTCAGCGATTTAGACCAGCTGATGGCGTGGTTATGGATAGCCCGTTTGGTCCCATACTTGCGGAAGTATTCATAGCTAGTCTGGAGAACAAAACGAGCAAGACATTAAACGGCATTTTGCTCTTCAGGAGATAAGTAGGTAACACGTTAAAAATCCACTGAAGAGCCAATTATTCTGAGAAGTTGTGGGATGAATCTAATTTCCTCCAAAAGGATACTCAAATCACTATGGGAACTGAGCAAAAGAGCACTTGTATTTCTAGATATTGCTATTGGTAGGGGACCAAATTAAACTAGCTTGAGGTCAATACATCAGAAATCTACTTGGTCTGGCCATTATAGGCATCTGGCATTGCCCTGACAGGCGGACACTCGGAAGATTGAAATAAAACTATGTTAAATTATCAACACCTGTGATATATATAGTAAGCCTCGGCTGAGACGCAAGGAAATGTCTCCGGAAATAAATCGTGCTCACCGGCAACACTACTGTGTTCTGTTTTATTTTGAGATAAATGCAATATTAGCGGATTTTGGGCGTTTCAATGAGTAAAAACTGTAAATTCTGACCACTAACTTTGATAGGGGCTACGATATCCATGAGTCTTTCGTTGCAAAGTTTCCATGCTCCTAGCCTCGATCCAATTGACACAAGATTATTCAAGTAGACCGATCTAACATTTATATTTCTTTTGTGTACCTGAAATGAAACTGTAAGATGGTAATTTTGGCGGATTGCATTGTTTACCAATGAATTGAGCATCAAATATAGGCTGATTCGTCGGTTGGTTTAGAGACATCGCTACGAAAAACAAAACCGTTATAGATTTTGGTTTACGCCACTGCAGTCAATTCTGTGAATAACCACAAATTCCAGATTAACGGATACATTATTATGTATAACTGGATTGGGAAAATCCCTCAAAAGAAAGGCGGGTAGCCTCAGGATAACCAGATACTAGGAACTGAAACGTTATTGAATACCAAGTCAAGTCAAGTCAAAGCAAGTTTTATGCACCTGTAGGGTGAATTTTCAGCGATTTTTCACCATAATACAGCGAAATTGAGGTGAATGGCCTCCAAATGTGAATAAGTTAATTTAAAAAAGACAGAAAGCTGAACGCAGGAAGACAACAGTGACGGATAATAAAGAAAATGAATAAATAAACTGACTCATGAGGTGTTCAACCGAACGTGTAATAATAGGTGCCCGATTTACTAGAAAGGGAGCAACAAAAGGGAGGATGCTGTTTCTGTATGCGACGGTGCGTGCGGGAATGAGCCTATAATGGGAGCGAGTACGGGATTTGACATGGATTTATTAAGTTCTTTGTGCAAGCAGAGATCTTCGTTGTTCAAGATTCCGTCTGCTATTCTTTCAAATGCGTTGAAATGTTTGCACACAATAAAATTAATTAGAATTTCCCTGGCTATGCCGCTACATCGAGAAAGGAGTTATATAGACCCGGAAATTAATACGAAACCTTCTTCTTTTAAGAAGGAAAAAATACAGGGGAACAGTACAGTCAATGAGAGAGGATGCATGCTACCACGAATTCGAAAATTACGTTTGGGGGAACAGCAAGCTTCATAAGCCTGAAAGCATAAAAAGAAAGTTTACGAACCTTGTTCTAAAATTTATCTACATGTAAGGTCCAAGAGAGGATGTGGGATAAGACGACTCCGAGCTACGTAACAGTGTCAGCTTTGGGAATGTGGTGACATACGATAACGCGATCACTCGGCGTGCGGTCGCTCAATTTGTGTGCTCGCGATTTAGTGGAT
>UZAN01039676.1:0-40121 GCA_900618425.1 Echinostoma caproni
TCCTATGGGACAAGAGAAGCACCAGCTTGTAAGCTATTCCCATAATAAAACTTTGACTTTGACATATTTGTGCAGTATACGTAACCTTCCAATTTCAAAGAAATTGCTAGCAAACATACTAAATTATTTCATTTAAGCATTCGCCGCTATAGCGTTGGATATGCACACAGCCATACCTTCGACATCCATTAATAGAGAAAAGTCTTACATTTTGCAAGCGAAACGCTTATAACGAACAGAGGGAACCAAGAAGCAAGAGTTCTGAACTCATTGGAATGGACATATCACGTCGGCAGCTCATTCCTTGGCTCACAGCTAATATCAAGCTGTTCATTCAATGTCAACATGTTGATAGCATTTGTCTGTGTTTTGCAAAAATGAAATTGAAACGGAATGTGCAAATGAAGTATATCTGATGAACACCATTGTTGAGGAAAAACATGGCACATAGTTCAAGTTATACCCTAAACCTAAAGTATATGATTCCAGTGGTCTTAGCAAGCTCAGTTGCTTTTGATGCATACGTAAATCAGATAGAATTTCGTGATAAATCTGCCTCGGGCTTGTTGCAAATCAAGCAACATCGAGGTATTTTGTCTCCAATAAGGTGTCTGTCGTTTGATGTCCCTTTTTATAACTCTATTACCCCAGTCACGACATGATTGTAGCCTCTCTTCTTCACGAATATTTATCTCTCCTGAAAACGTTGAAAAGGATGTATATCTGAATTGAACTGCTTCATGACCAACTGAACTATTGTTTTGCCACAGTGATTCCGCACTCAATGTCTACCAATTTTTGTTTTACTGGTTGCAAAATTCAGATATTTTGTAAGGTGAGATACACTTATCGGGTCCGATAGTATGTAGTTTCTAGTAGAATAATTTGAACAGTGAATTATCTTCATTTTGAACACAATAAGAAGATGCCATGTAAATGGTTAATAATGAAAATACAGTATATGCTATAGGCTTGTTTTCCAGTACCATCACCGCACCATGTTGAATTAAGAAGCGAGCTTCATTGATTTTTGATAAATATTAGCATTATGTCGAAGGCAGACTCAAACAATTTTTTGCATGGTTTATACTTTTAGAATCATTATTTTTGCGTCTCGCATACACAACAGAAGTCAGTAAACAGAGCTGCAGTTGCACGTGCGTGCCAAGCTTTTTGGCTGATTTTTATGAGAGCCCTCAGACTGAAGAGACTCAGATTCAGAAGATAAACATGCACAACAGTTTACTATTATTTAGTATTCATAGTTTAACGAACAGAAGAACAGTGATTATTCTTAACCAAAAGATTATTCTCGGACAAAATTATGATGGTAAACTAGGGGCATGTCAGTTTAGATTTCTTTTTGCCTTATAGTTTCGGCAGAGTGATAATTTAACCGCAGGTGAAACCCAATCCTGCTGAAAAGGAAGACTAGAATTTTTCTGAGATTCACCCCATGACAGTTAATAATCATAAGAGTTTTGAGTTGAAAAAAAGTTTAGCTTTTCCTCGTCAAGTTATCCGGGTGCAACAGCAATCACAACATATCCAGGTGGGGTTTCTTACGGATGGTGTTCATTGTATCACGGGAACTGTATCCTCTTTCTGAAAGAAATTCTGTCTATGCTGATTTGGCTGGCTACCCTATGTTCATTATGTTTTAAAACAGACCTAAAGCAAACTAAATTGAATGAATCACCAGATTCCTTGTAAAACTTATATCGGCATTCTTTTCTATGCTCATATTCCATGTTCCCCGTCGTTATCAGCGATTCCGTCTTTCTCTTATGTGTATTACTTCATTGAATTTGAAAATATTTTTACGGATGTATGCACATACAGAGATATTGTAAAACGTCCATGGATACCTTCGGTATGCCGTTGTTTATGATTTCTCTGTATAACTCTTGCAACGACATTACATCTATTACATCTATTTGCAAACATTCTATCTCAGGTGTTGTACTCAATTTGTAGTTTTTTGAAAGCACCGAGTTTATTTTCTTTGGATTCCAAGTGTTTGTTTGGAGTGTAAGGAAAATGTTTGCCCAACAATTTACCCGAAAACATATTTTCTTGTTGGTCTCAAAGACGTCATGCAAGAAATTATGCAAGTATTCTCTATTTTCTCAGCATCCAGAATGATTTTGCTTTGATTGGCAGTCGTAGTTGTGATCAACATGTTTGGACAAATAGAAACTCAAAAGCTGTTTATCAAGGTTTGGAGAAACCGGAAACCGAAAAACAAAGAGTGCGAAAAGAAGAGAAAATAGAGGTCTACTTAAGAGGGTAATGAAAACAATTATGTTCCTTGCAGAACGTTTTGGATGCATTTCCATCCGCCTGGTGTCTGATAGCCCACTATTGGAATCCAAAAATAGTCCTTTTGGGTTCTGTACTTATCTTAAATTATCTTTTTACCGTCACTGTTTGATAAAATCACCTGAACATCCTGCATGTGCAGCTTTCTGAATATGAGCAAACAAATAAGAGGTCAACGGGGATCAACAGTATTTTCTGTGATTCAGTTAAAAAATGACTCATCCGGGTGAATGCATACCGTGGGCGGGCGTGGTCAAGTTAGTTCACCAACTGATGACCCGGAAGTTCTGGGTTCAAACTGCTCTACCGCCGCCCATCTTCCCTATTTTTGTATTCTCTCAAGCAGCCTTTTTATGACCACGACATCCTTCCTGAATGTTGAGTGTAAACTTGTATAATCAATATAAATACAAAAAGGCAGTAAAACGACATTAGTTTAAAGATTCAAGGATTCAAACATTTATTATGGGAATAACTTACAAGGTCATGCTTTTCTGGTCCCATGGGTTCGTTCGGTGGAGTAAGAAACAGTGATACATACATTACTTTGTGTAAAATGTCACGTGATACGTGCTTTTTCCACTGCTGCACGCAGCTTCACTTAAGTTGGAATGTAAGATGTGCTAATGTTTCATTGAGCCTCAGTTTGAAAGACTCAATGCTTGGAGCACANTGGAGCACAGACGACGTTGGGTGGTAGAGATTTCCAGATCGAACACACTCTGACTGCGAATGACTGACGCCGGCATTCCAAGCGGCATTTTTAGACCACTAGTTTAAATGGATGTCCTCTAAGATGAACGTTGAGTGATAATTTCAGAATCGGGCGACACGGATGGCTCGGGTTTTGCATTATTTGGTATACCATAATCATATCTCCTCTGATGCGCCGNACCCCCTGACCATTTTGGTGACCATTCTTTTGTGGACGCTCCAGCATCTTGCAATCACGCTGTAGCCATGTATTCCAGGTCTGAATAGCATATTCTGTGAGTGGTTGAATGTATGCTGATAGTAGGCGGGGGAATACAGAAATAGAGGAAGGCTTTCTATCTATCAATTTATCAAGGTATCTTTTTACTAAATCACACTAATAGTCTCATATGAAAGAGGCTTATACTTGTAGTTGCTTTCGGATACATACCACCGTGGGCCACACGGTTCTTTCATAGAAATTCCCTTCGCTGGATCTCTAGTGGAAACAATTGTTCAAAAGTCTCTGTCTTATTTGTATGTGAATTTCTGTTTGTATTTTTTATATAATCTCACGCAAACAAATGTCCCCATTTCACTTTGAAACACCACAGCTTCTTATCTAAAAAAGGAAGTAATGTGAGTAAACCGTTTAACCTGCAAGGTCGCTGATAAATTCAGTAGCAACCCAAAGCCCGATCGCAGTGATCCTAGCAATCGTCGGAGCTAAAGAGTGAGTGACAGTACTACACGATGCACAGAACAAGTTAGTGTGAGTGCGATATTATGATAGATTGTCCAGTAAAGGATATATGGTGTGGGAGCGGACTATCTGTGCTAATGTTTACCATGCGGGCAAGCCTAAGGCGCACAAACGTTTGGCAGAACATCAATGAGTACAAAGACCACACGACTAATAATCTGCAAGTAGAGACGGAAAGCTTTGAAGTATTTGTTGAAATAAATGAAGAAATAACAGGGAAACAATAAAGAACAAGATGGCAGACACTTCAAAATAAAAATGTCGAGTTTCGTTTTGTATGGTTTCTAATTGTCCAAGCCGTTCAAGCTGCCACGATAATCCAAGCACTGTCTTCGTATAATTGTAAATATATGATGCCCACTTTAGGTTGTACATTGAACACTGGACTTTTGGTTAGAGGTCCTGAGTTTGTGGCCAACGGATCATGGGGATGAATAAATCGACAGAGGGTAAAATGTATTTGCAGCACTTCAAAAAATTATCAGACGGTCTAGAACGAAGATAACATGCATAAGTATCAGAGACGTTGATATAGAGGTTTGCAAGGTACATAAATGGTTGGGCAAATGACTGCGTCATCAGCGAGCTGGTGCCCTCGCAGACAAGTTCCCGTCGCAGGTGCAACACACGAATTGAGAGAGTATTGCTCCGTGGATTTATTTCGAACATGTTTTCAATTTGTCGTACCAAGCAGATTATGTTGAGTTCTGTTTATGTACTAGGTAGTTATCCACGTCAAAATGTGCTGACACAGCAAAATTATTTCACTCAATGTTTCTCTTGTGAGCCGCAATGGATTGGATGGTTCCATGCTTATATATCAAAGGTGCACGATTGACGAAGTGAAAGTACTGATCGTTCCATGCGCATTTTTATTGATTAATCCACGAGATATTCTTTCCCATTTTTTTGTTATTATCTAAAAATAGAACCTATTGAATACCTAGCTTTTTGGACGTAAAATATGTGTATAGTGTGGTCGGTTAAACGTGCTGATCAGTATGTCCAGCGGTTTATTCTAGTTGAGGAACGTGAACCGAACTTTTGAACTCACCCACCCTGTTCCTTCCCTCTCTCGCTTTTTTATCCTTGGTTCCTTACTCTCAACAACTTATAAACGACGGTCCTTACCAAGTTAGGCTCAGTTACATCCATGCCACATCGCGGAGCCTTCAAAATAGCGACGTGTTAAATTAGTTCCCCAGTGTATAATTCATTATTATTTATGTCATACATTCAAATTTTTTGTTTCCGTGCCATTTCCTTCATCACTGTTTTGATTACCTGCACCGCGGAATCCTTAAGGAATATAAAACCTTATGTGTTATCGCATTCTTTTTCAGCTCAGCTCAGCTGCAAGAAACTTGATTACATCGTGAAATCAACGATTCTTTGGTTGTTTCGTTATATAGAAACTGACTCGTTCTTTGTTTCAAGTGTCTCAATCTAATGTGAACACCTATCTTGCTATTTCGCATGTCAATTCTAATCAGATGCGAGCACTGGTGATGTGCCTCAAAGCATGCGCCTCAAATGCTTCCTGTTCCGTCGAACTACGTCCAGTTGTCCTCAGAGAATGTGCGTTTTATCTCACTGAGCCACTTGCTGGTAATTTTAACCGTTGTTTGGAGGAACAAAAAACTGTGGACTATCAGAGACCTGTGCGCATTACATCAGTCTCAATAGGCTGCACATCAGTTCTACCAAACATTTGTGAATCTTTTCAGTTTAATGACATTATTCCTAATGCTAAGAAGTAAGGTAGAAGAAAAGTTGCTTCATTTAATTTTTGTTTACATGGGTAGGATTCTGTCTCTACTTAATGGTGCTTAATTGTCTAATACTGCAACTGCTGTACATCATGATTATTTTGTTGGTATAACACACTTCCTGAATTTTTTTGGAAGAACTTCTAACTGGCCACCTGTCAATTCAGAGGTGCACCCGGGATCAATACTCTCCGTCGTATTTTCGCTTTTTGTATACAAGACCTAACCACTGACCAAAATGATCTTCTAACGAAGTTAGCTGATGATGTCACTATGTGTTCAAAATGCCTAGGCAATTTCCGTTTCTTACAGCTTCAAACCAGTTCATCTGCATAAGCTTATGGTTTTTGGTATTCCAAATTATTTTCAATGCCTTAAAATTTACGGATGTGTCCTCACAAGACAAAGGAAATCGGTTATATTTTTCAGAAAGTAATTGTTCTGTGCTATTTGTTTATAACCAGTCTATTCCCTCGGTAGGTCCTCTGTAATACCACGATGTTACTATCTGCCAAGATATCACGCGGACGTTTTACTTTAAATCTACTTTTAAAAGCACTATACGATTGTTTTGTTATAATAGTAGAGAACGCAATCGGGATATATCTCGCTTGCGTTCTTTAAATGTTCCCCTGTACTAGCTCACCGGATTTGTATATTATTCCTTTATCACACATTTTGTTTACTGCTCCTCCGCTTTATTTGCCGGNNCTCAGAGTTAAAGACTACAAGATTCTATGCCGATCTTTTGAAATCATTTTATGCACCAGCGGTATTTTTCATTTGCAATTTTTCAACTTTATCGCCAGCAAATATTTCCCTCTTCCAAACATTCTGCAACAATAATCTATCAGACATAATTCACCGATTACGCACAGAGCTTCAATAATTTGTAACCACTCCGGTAACCAGGCTTCGTTAGAAACTTGTGTATACTCGTGCCACTGCCTACCATTCGTCAGTTGTACTATACATATTTTGAGATTTCTGGCAAAAAAGTATTCGTTGGAGACAATCGTTTGCATTTCTTACGTAAATGGTATTTACTTTAATAATTTTACGCCACCTGCCTCCTTAATTTCCGACGCTGTATTTACTTTTTCTCTGTGACTGTGTGCGATGACGAATGACCCTGTTGGGAAGGAGCTTCAGCTGTGTCAATTAGGAAGAACAAACCTAGTTGTCACTTCAGTTGATTGACGCATGTTTTTTTAACTCGTTGGTGCACCTGTTTTTTTTCACATAAGTGTTTGTGTTTACGTATGTAATTAATCAGTTAGGGAATATTAGTTCCTAGTTGTATTTTAGTAACACGCATCTTTACTATTAGCAATCGATCAGTTGGTTATTTTTAAAGTTAGTTCAATCAATATGGACATCTTGATTTCGAAACATGCATGGCGTACGATCAATAAGATTTTGAACATGGCGATCCGGTTTCAACTTCATCCACGGTTGTCATTAGTCTGTGCACACCAAACTTGCATCAACTGGAATTCGATTCTTCAATACGCGTTTCACAAGCTGGACAATTAGGGTGTTTTTGGTAGTAACACAATTAAGTATTGACATTACTGTATGCCGTATATACATTGCCACGTATCACGATCTGTGGTCCAGAGAAGAAAAGAACTTGTTGTGTGTAATTTATTCAATAATCTTTCCAATTCTAACTGTTAGCACGTTTTATCTTTGAGAACTCTTTTGCGTTTGACTCACATTGTGTGCGACCTCGGCTCAGTTAGGCTGCATTCCATATTTTTCACTTTTATTGAAGTGTTTGTTGAAAGCTACAGTTTTGTAGAAGAATTTATGATGGATTCGTATGACAATGTATGCAGAAAATACTGCAATACTATTGATTGTTGATTGTTATTTGTGCACAGATCTTTATTTCATTCTACTTTGTCGCAAATAAATAGCAATGAATACTTTTTCACCATTATGATCTACGATGAAAATACTTCAATATGAAATAATAACAATTCTGTACAGCATGATCTTTGCCTTTACTCGTAATACACATTATCATTAAATTGATAAATCAATAATTATGACAATTTATTGACTTTCATTATGAACGGTATGGATACATTTTTAGATCAAATATAAAACTAACTATTTAGAATCTGAGTTTCACTTTTCTATGATGAATCGCTGAGATCCCCTGTTTCAGAAGAAGAACCGTATAACTAACGATCTTCCGACAGTACGGATCACCGGTTGTCTGCAAGAATCGGTGATCGTTTACAATCTGTAATCATGTTTTGTGCCGGCTACAGCTTAGAGCCCATGTTTCTACAGCTTTGCGGGTTCCTTTACAAGGAACGCAGTTACAGACGGCTCACTTGGTGAATGTAAGCTAACAAGACAAACAGCGAGGTGACCACATACCGCAATGCATGTGGTTGATAAATGAGTGTTAGGGTTGGATCAGTATGATGGTCAGTGATCCTAAGCTTAACCGGTTTTGAATTTTTCAAAATGAAACGGCAAAACATGGCTACGATATTCCTGAACACTATGGGGTTGGAACGTGAAACCAAATCTTATTTATATGAAAACTTGGTTCAGTCTTGCTTAACAAGCATAGCAATTTTACTAGCCCCTTTACATTGGGCCAGGAAATCAAACCCAAGACATATTAAGGAAAAACGTTTGAGGTGTAAAAATGCCAGTTTACATAAGACATTTATTTACAGATGACACCAAGAAAATGTGGGTCATTTGCCCACTTCAATTACCCTTACCTTTCCCCATCTTCCTTAGATCCGGACTGCATATCAGATGAGAAACCGTAGGCACAATCTATACCTTTTTAGGAGTTGTGTAAAGTGAATTGCATCAGCGAACAAAAAAAACATTTTTTTAAGCTGGAATCATTTGCTAGTTGTCTGATTATATGATTTGAGTAATACGTTTATGGTGTGTCGTCATGTGCAAAGCAAATGAAACCCTACGTAAAAGACCAGTAAGTACTGGGTAGTTGTTTTGACCTGATGGAGTCTCACCAGAATTGCAAAAACATCGACCCAGGCGTGTGTTCAGGGGAGAGGTTGGAAGAATCAATGAAAACAGCAGAGGGATATGACCTATCTTCAGTGACATTTTTCAATTTATAATGATAGGATATTTATCGTAATGTTTCTAATCAAGTCAAAATCTTAAGATGAGCGCCGTGCGATAATCGCACAAAAGCTAGTAAACATGGGTTATGGCATATCGTCCAATAGGAAAATGCAAGTGGCCGGTGATCGAATGGGAACAACTGTTGCGTGCTTCGGTGAGGTCTTTGAATCGATTTTCGTTCGCTACCATAAACCAACTAGATCAAACCATCTGTACCGTGTTCATTTTTGTTTCAACTTACGCTACATTCGTTCTGTACATGGCTGCTTCCACGATATAGTCGGTTCGAATCCTTCCCTAATCGACGGTAAGGGAGCATTGTATGATACGTACATCTAAAAAATAAAAGACCTTAGACCGTTGTTCTAACATTTAATAACTTTTACTGACTCCTGCTGGCTGGAGTACACAAGTAGATAGAATGGAATTAGGAAGATCTCCGAGGGTGACATATATATCTAAATAACAGTCAACACAAATTATAACCATTTCCTTGGCTATGAAACCTAGCCGCTTAACTCCAGAGCAACTGTAATCACACCATACGGTTCCTTTAGTACACTCGATACACTCATTAATAACGAATGGTGCTGAGCAACCAAGTGATATCAATGATTCCGACTGACAACTGGAGAGACCACACATCTAACAAAACAATACGCATTGACTAGCTTGGTGTTCAAATATGTGCGCTATCGAAGGATGTCGCGTATCTCTTTCGGCCTACCTGTTTATATTGGGAGCGTTTAGACAGCCGAAGTGCTCCATTTGTTCTTTTTCATTTGATTTCGGATTTTGGCTATCCAGTTTTGATTATTGGTAAGACGAACCCATTCCTGGAGTCCTTCCCAAGACTAGTTTTAAAGAGAGTCCATAATAAAACTGAACATTCAACCTTCCTTCCATGAACAAACCGCTCGTACGGGTGTTCTGCAATTTGGACCGCAGATAAATTATGACTATATTGAAATCATAAGTGTTAGCTTTGGCTGATTATCCAGCGCAGTGGGCATGATGTTGTCGAGACAGAATCCCTAATTCGTTCGAGGTAAATGCGAATTTTAATGTGGCTTCCAGGGCATCCGTTGATAACTCCTCCGAAAGCAACATGTAAACAACAACAATTCTTCCTTTAGAGAGCGTATGAATAGTACAACCTAAAGCGGTTAATACTTTCAAGAAAGGTTTTTTATAAGGTATTTCATAAGCATTTGGTATGGGTCCGGAATCTTGATGGTGAACCTATATTTGACTGTGGGAAAGCGAGATAAAATCAATTGAATGTGTTCCTCAATAAACAAATTAAATAATATACTAAAAGGCTTTTTGTTCTCCTGTTTCTACTTGCTTTTCGTATATTCCTCTTTCGTTCATTTATCAGCACTTTTGGAAGCCCATATTTGTCTTCTGCATTCAATTTTACTGTAATTATGATTGACCCTGGGGTGTGCCTAAACTCTCACACTATATTTGCCATTGTGTTGATGTGTCCTGCAGAAGTATATCATTGCAATAATGATAACAGAAATCCAAAAAATAAATAACGGACCGTTTGGGCTTTATTTGCGATGGTTAAATGGCAAACGTATTAGCTTACAATCGACCTCTAGTAGGTATCACATAGGCACCTTACAATTATCTATAGCAAAATCAGTTGAGTTATTCTACTCCTCATTAACCTTGCATTGTATAATTCATTTTGCCACGTTCGAAAAGACAACTACTACGTATTTCCATTCGAGTAACCATACAGTTACTTGCGAGTAGTTGTATGGATTCGGACTGATCGTTTCTCTGGCGTTAACCTCTGGCAGAACCATCCATCTTTTTAGTACATAGTAAAATATGCAAGCGCAAGACTCAAGTTTCGCTCTGATGAATGCTCATGGGTTGTTCAAATCTACCGTTCCTTCCGGGATTTGAACCTGGATCCAATCCACGTTTGTTCCGAAGTCACCTTCAGTGGCACTGAAAAGTCGCGATATGGATAGTGACTCGGAGGTGAAAATTTTTCCATGACCCAATGCCATCGAACGATGAGCACAGAGTAGGCAAAACATTGACATTATTGAGATGTAAAACAATATGCAATATCTTGCAAAGTGATCAAGCAAGTTTCCGGCAACGAATAAGACAGAACGACGCTCACCTGGGCATCTAAATGATTTGGTACATCGCTGAGATGAATTTGTTGGCATTAGAAGGTTGAGGTTGTTTTCTTGTGGTACCGGGAGTGATGGATCTTACGCAAAGATTGAACGAACTGTTATTGACGATAGTGGGGGATCAGATTTGTTATTTTGGATTTTCAACGTTTTTCAATGTGGCTGATTTGCAAATGCAACAGGCTGTGCAAAGTAGGAGTAGCTGCTAAAGGTTAGAGTTATTCAACCAAACATTGAAGGTGGTAGAGCTAACGGGTAAACTGAGAATTTTCGGCAAGATACATATATTCTCTCGGTGACCTAGTAAATTGTATGTAAATGGCTATCTTTTCATGATTTGTCAATTGGAATGATTACGGCAAGGTGAAGGTTTGACCTAAATATTAGCTCTTAAATTCAGTTAACGCCATAAAGCCGGAATGTTTTTATTGCCTTTAAATGCTAATCAGCCATTTTGACTTCTTCTGGATAAATCAGTCGCAGAAACTGCTATGTGCAACACTTAGCTTTCCTGCAATTTCTTGGTAAAAATTCATCTCACCTGACTCAATACTATTCCACTGTAGATTTTGAGTTACAGCTCAATCCACAATGGAGGAAACAAACGGATTTTGATAATCACTTTTGAGAACTTGTTAATCCTTTGCGAACCGTTTCCAAGGCATGAAAAAGCAACAAGCTTTTATCTGAGTGCTGTCGTTATAGTGCATTCCTTCGATCTCCATACAGGTTGTACCAAACTATTCTGCTTGCGACTTCGTATGAGATTTCCAGTTATACACAGCAGTAAATTTCTTCCTTTACAGAACAAGTGAAGCGCAAACCAAATTCTGGGAAGCAGCACCGACCGTTTAATTCTGAACAACAGTGGGGTCGCACACGGTCGGTGAGCGGAGATCGCTTAGACCAATAATTATCGTTCAACTCACTGGATCGTCGTTATTTTGATTGTTTGGAGCTGTCAAAACTCAAGAAGTAAAATAACTCCTATGAAAAAGTTTGTATCATATGCTCAAGGTTGCTGGAAAATCTCACTCAACGTTTTGGCAACTTTTGTTCCACCTATCCTTGTGGCACGAAACAGCTTTGAAATATATTCTCAAATCAACTCAACCTACAACTGTCGCACCTGTGGTGGTGGCTGTGATAGTTTCAGGAGCCATCTTTTTCTGATGAAAGACCTACGTTTTCAATTCTCGAAGGAGATTAGTTAGTGGAATCTTCAATGAAATCCATAAACGGGCTTCCTCCTCGTGGTGTTTCAGAAAACCATCAAGAGTGGTGGTTCTTCAACGCAGAAGCAGATTAGAACATAAAACCCCTCTGACTGGGGACTGGAAGATTGAGTTTCCTGGCTGAAGCAAGATATTGCGGAAATCAAAAATATTAGTGATCGTGATTGATTATAATTAAGTTAACAGCTATAGTTGAAAAAAACTTTATTTGATTGTTTCTCCCGATAATTTGAAATTATATTTCTTTTAGTGTAAGTTTAAATGAATTTAGTGTTCAATGTTTTCTGCCAACTGTTTGCCTATTCTTCTTTTATAATTGTTTCTGGGGAACACTTGTTTCAGGCCTCGTGGATGATAAAGTGCTAACTGGTGGGGAGTCAATCAATAATGTTATGTAAACCGAAGGACTTCGAATGAAGAAGATTTGAGACAGACATGAGCGTCGCGATTGGTGGGGAGCTCTGGCTCTTTTCACTCATTGGTTCTAAGAAAATTTAAAGAGTATAATTTATACGTGCTTCGTAAAGGTAGAGTTAAGGCTTTCTCTATGCACGTTTTTCGAGCTTTTTGTGGAGTAATTCTGTACCTTTCAACAGTCCGTAAGTTTCTGTGTTTATTAAATTGTGTTTGAAGAAATAAACGCTGTGACCTTTGGTTCATTCATTTTCACCACGACCGTAGTGAACCTGAAAGAATAAATTTTACTGTTGGTAGGAACATCGATTCGTTGACTTTTGGTACATCTTGTTTTACCATTAGCAATTGATTCCAGTGAACAAATCCGAGAATGTATATCTATACTTAAAACAATGAAGATGATGCCCTATCAAAATTTGTACTTATTAGTTAATTGGGAAGAAGCTTTGGCATAAACTATCTATTTGCACTTTGAACAACGTGGGAACCATTTTCGAAATAAATTTACTTGATGATGATGACAATATTTACATATAGGAATTTCAGCTTTCTGGAAACTTCTTCCAGGAACATGCTCTTTCATACCCATTCATTTGTTTTGCAGCAGCTATGTTATTATTTTGATCTCCAACCCCAATAATACAACCCTTTTGTCGGTAGAATAATACCTGATATGAAACTCATTTATGTCTACAAATGTGTGATAAAAATGGTACCTGATCGACCAACTCATTTGCATGTGACGCTAAACATCCGTCCGTGTCCTGACTCGAAAATCTGGTAGTGACGTGCTTTCAAGGGGCTTTCATTGATAATATTCCTAAAATGCAACGATTGTACAACATTACAACACTTCGATGCACTATGCAGGATCAGCCTGCACATGTCAAGATGAAACATCTCTGACACATCTGAATATCTTGCACAAGAAATATATTAAGCTAGTTTTTCTATAAAGTATTTCGGTGATTTCAGAATGTGAAACTATCGGTACGTGAACAATGAATTATTTTGTTTTTGTTACTAGTCACGTTACCAGGGGGTAACTGAACACTCCGCTTTTTGGCACATGCACAATGAAAGCCATTCATCTTATGTAGGTCACAGCAATCATCACAAGCTGCCTGCCTCAGCATTATCCTCTGGGGTGATGAATCAGTGGAAACATTTGTAATTAATTACTCCACCCATGGAATTCATAGGATTTCCTGTTCACTGATTTTGTCATGTTCAGAGCAAATGAAGAGAAAAGCTCGAGGTAAAAGAGCTCCACAGTTCAGTGGTTTTAGTCCGACTGGTCTCACCAGGCGCCGGTTGCTCAAGAAGATAGTGCAATTGCGTTCTGCCTTTGTGAAGCCCGGTGAGATCCTCACTGGGATGATGATTCACACTGCTGATGTAACGGGACAAATCAGGAAAATCCGTAGAGTGCTTTCCAACGTTTTAACTCACGCTTCTCTCCCACTTTGCACAAAACAACTATTTTAGTATTTTTCCTAACTGTTTTACAGTGTTTGCTGTGAAGAATTTTGAAGTATCATAATTTCAGCTGGTATCAGACGAAACTATCCTCGTCGTGTTTTCTTCTAGCTTTGAAGAGATTAGCGAAAAAGGTGGATAATAGTTCTCGCTCACATGGGTAATCTTGGAAACGTGAAAGGTCATTTCTTATAAATGAGAAAACTAGATATAAGATGTACAAATACGGAGATTACTACGACTGTCATCTAACTCCAAACAAAACAACTACATTTATGTTATATATGGTGTATGGGTTGTAATCAGAATGTGACTTGTACATCGAAACAAATGTTAGAACAGGAAATGTTCGTCTTAGATTCATATATTAGTGTACCGGGCTCTCGAGTGGAGGAAAATAATAAGAGTAATACGTTACTGGTTCCGACTACGGGATGAATAAATGTCCGATGTGCGACCCACGACTTTCAATGGTTTTTGCTTGCTTTTGTGAGAAGGTTTTTACTCGTAAAGAAACAAATTTTGTTGGAAATTAAAAACAATCTGGTCAATACTGTGCAATCAGTTCTTCCTAATTACGTACGCACACAGTCGAAAAGGGTATTCATCACAGACGAAAGTAAAATACAGAGTTGCAAAAAGAAATCGTCATCATCAAGCATTGGGCATCCTGATGTGAAAAAATCGGATTATGACAGACAAACGTCAGTGGTAAAAATACAACAAACAAACTAGGCAATACTTGAAGGATTTCACGTGTAAACAACGTGACTCATTTTAGCAATTGGCACAGTGTTTATAGAAGATTGCATTCTTTATTCAAGTTGGTTTCAGTAATGGCAGGTTAACCTGGACCAGGAGCTAAATAAATGGCATTTGTACAGGTCAGATCAAATATAAAGGAATATTTTGAAATATCGGCCACCATGAGGTACATATGATTTAATAAGTACATTTACATGTACATCAAATACTATGAGTACAATTTCCCTCTATCGCTGTTTAATTCAAACTGAATATGTAACACAAAACATTTATTTTGACGCATCCGCAACCACGAGCATTTAAAGGGAGGTTTGTATCCTGCATTCTGCAGTGGCTGTTGTGCCTTGATTACCGATTGTTTCTATTTTATGCTGCATACTCAAACATAGGGCAATTGAATGGTAAGCAAATCATTAGTTCTAATGAGTGAAGGACACTGTTTGCTGCCATCAAGGGTTTCATTCATAATTGCATCATGAAAGAAGGTATACTAAAAACGAATCTTCATTTTAGACTGGCCATTAATATAATTCTTACGCGCAATATTTAGATTCGCTCTATCTGTTAATACTTCTTAACTGTACAGCAAACGTTCGGAAATTAAGCTTTCACTAATCGAAGGCAGCACGGGGACACCAATAAATGGAAGTTAGGTGACATTGACCCTAGTTAGACTAATCACCTCTGAAACACGGGAGCTTACTCGATTCACACAACTCCTGATTATCTCACTTATTACGTATCCGTCGATTGTTTCAATCTTGCACCTAATGAAACGAAATGAAAAGCTCCCAGAATACTATCACCATATATATGAATATGCTTTGATAATCTGCGCAGTATTGCTCTTAACCATTTGCAGTAAAATGTTTAGTTTTACAAATATTTTGTCGGATAACATGGATGGTGGATCATGAACAGATAATTGCATCATACCACACGTGGTTCTCGAGTTGATATGCTCGATTCCGATCGGAAGTACCATGTAAACGGAAATCTACCGGGACAAACTAAAACATCCCAGAGTGCCCATGTAAAATGGTCGAGTAAAATTCCAGGAATTTTGTGGTTCTCCTAAACTAGTAGTCGGCAATTTCTAAATTATATCAACGTATGTATCGCATCCGGCTGGGAAAAAGACACCTATGTATGTAGAGGTCCAAATCTAGGAATGATGTGAGGTAAATAAATGTTCATCCTTAACGATGAATAAACATTGATTTTAACAGAGATTGTAACTGCCTCTTTGTAACCGTGGTATTCCTCATCTTTGAGAATGCGTTTAAGCATTCGAAGTGCAATTTCAAGCATTGGGATTGATCTGTACATTATTGGCCACAGACATTCGTCCACCAATGGTTTATCAATGCTATCGGGTCTGTAACTCCTTATTAAAGGGTTAGAAAGGCTCAATTACCATATTTATTTTATCATCTTTTTTATCGTTCATGACTATGCAGCGAATTGGTTATACACACTAGGATCAACTCAGATGCCTTAGTTTGACTGTATGTTATACCAGGTTCTACACTTTCATTGTTTTGGATCTTCAGAGAAACGGATTGAGTTATTGCTTGTATTGACTCCGTTTTATTGCGTACAAAATACATCAAAATGACAAGAATGTAGCTATTAAAAGCTAGTCAAGGTAAACAATGTAGCTTGTGGGCAAGCCCCCATTCAGATGTTTCTTAAGAATATCAGATTTCTAGTGACCAACAATTGAGAGGAAATCTGAGAAAAGCAGTAACTCCGTGCACAGCGGGAATTGGATGTTTTTGGTGTTCCAACAGTCCAATAAGACGTCAATCAGAGAGCAGTATGATACACGTTCCGGACAACGAATTAGAAGCCGGTGTTCTGGAATTAGCTAATTTCCCATGAAACATGTCATTCGAAATAAAAAATCAGATTGGTTGATACACATAGAGCCAATCATTTATCCTTATCACATCGGTGTATATGGATTCGAGTTATTCCAATAACCCTGCCACTCATTTTGTAGTCAACTTCCTGTAACTGGATGTTGTTAGGTTGCATTGTCCGACTATAATTGGTATTATAAGTTTGTCTCCTGAACTGAGTCTATTTTGAGTATGGCCATAATTTCATTGAAAGACTGTATACAAAACAACTCTTATTCCTGAAGTGAAATCTTTTTAACGCAGGCAGACATTTTAGTCAGTAATCGCAATTGAAGCGGGTCATGATTACCTTTATCATTTTGTTTCATATTTTGTGCTTTAAATTAACCTATATGTGTATAATTACTGTGATCTGGAATGTCCAAACAATACATATAAATGGGATTCCAGTGCTCGAGATTCATATTTTGTATCAGAATTGGATTACGGTCTAGTATTTTCCTAAATGAAATATAAAATTTCTCGCTTACCTCGCAGTTCTTCACGCAGGTAAGATCCCAAAAGCTCGTGTAACTAGCTAATGTTTTAAGCGCATTTAATGGCAGCATAGCTATGCAAAATTCAGTTTAGATCATAAGTGCATATTCAATAGATCATTCAGGTATGTTTTCATGCAAGCAAGAAGAAGCTCCATGATCATAGAATTTGAATTCTACTAGTTCGTGGTATTCTTATCAGCTCTGTGCATCTAAATTCAAATTACTTTTGTTTAAAACAGTAACAGGTTTGGGGAGAGGTGAACTCAAACGGGGGAGAGAAATCAATTAATATGAAGAAAACTGTATTCGCGAAGAAATTTTTTCTATATATCGCATCAGGTGTTTACATATATAAGGTGATCATAATACAGATGTCTGATTGGTCGATTAGAGTTCAGTTAGTAACGATGACAGAGTTGAGCAAAAGATCAAAAGAATATAACAAGGCTAATGATAGTCGTGGGTGGGGGTGAGGACACAAAGGTCAAATGGACAAACGTTCGAGAGACGAGCAGATTAAATGAAGGTTGTGAGCTAAGACGAGAGAGCGGGATGAAGTTACATAATATACGGTCTTGCATATCAAATGATGTAACTAGAAAGGGACATTAGGGACAAAAACAAGATAATTAGTTCCTAAGATTGAGATTGGTGATACTATAGACGAAGAAAGAGACGGGGACGGGCTTTTTATGCACAATCAATCCGCTGTCCAGGCCAGGGCAACAACAGTGTCTGGACCAGCTTACATACGCCTGATGTGATATATTGAAAAGAAATTTCTTCTCAAATACCGTTTTCCACATTGTCTATGGGACTATTTAACGAATTAATATGAAGTTCAAAGATTGCTAATAGGGATCGGATTGAGTAAATAGGCAGGGAGGGGGATCGCTTCAGGGTTGAAGGAGGGGAGAGCGAAGAGAAGCACAGTGACACCTACCAGAGCAGCGCTAGGTTAGACACGAATTCTGTCTATTTATTTAAAATGTAAATGCTAAAAGAACCGGTTACTTGAAAAAAAACAGATATGTTACAGTTTAGTCTGTTAAACATTCCCATTTCTACTGCTCAAAATACTCCAACACGGTACGCGTCTTGTTGGATGAGCACCCCTTGAAACCGACTAACATGAAAATTCTCGAAGATGTATACATGCATATATATATGTACACTAAATGACAAACGTAATATACTTCTTTCCGGCTTCCGCAGTTTCAGTGATTATGTTGAAACCCCCAGTCAAAATATACAATGAGCCGCTGAGACTGTATTAAAGATGGGGCGTTCAATCGGAAGCAAATAATATTCAACAGTACATGAGGTTTTCGGATTAACTGCTATTCGCCAACCTGATTCATACAAAAGTAAGAACACGCTCAATCCTTAATCGAAAGGAATACAGAAATATGAATTCATTGTGGGTCATTAATTTAGTAATGAGGAGAGTTATGAAACTTCGACGATTCTCTATCAATACCTCTGATGTTTGTATCAAGCAAACTGTAAAAGAAGTGATAGGACTTTAATGAGTTGAAGTTATATAAGTAGAGGCTCTATGCACACGGATCCTATTTTATTTGGGATATTTGTTGGATTCGTTTTTATTGGATAAAATACATACTTGACCGTTCAAATTAATTCTGTTTTTAAATGTACTTCAGGTGGATTGGTAGTAAGAAAGTATCATCGAGTGTAACACTAACGAGCATCCTCCAGATGACCGGATTAAAATTCAATCATTCGAGCTAATGAACGTATTTATTTCATCCTGAATGTTCATAGATTAGGCACTTCCATTCCAGCTCTGAATACACAATTGTACATTGTCACCACCAAATTTACTACACTGAATACAACTCCAGTGGTTCTTGGGCCGCAATAATAGATTAGTGTGGGAGATGTTGAGATTAGACACATGAGGTACTTTTACGGTCAGTGCAGGATGAGATGCACATTATGTAGGTAAATCAACTGATGATAAACTAATGGGTACGAATAAGTGAAGTCATTGCTGCAGTGGGTGTGAATATACGGTGTACAGGGTGTAAAATGAATCGTTCAAGGTACTCGTTAATTTATACGCGGGTTTACCTTTACTTCCGTTTTGCATACAATAATTATTTTGAAACTGGTTGAACCAAAACTATTTGGAATAAGTGACTTTTTGTTGGTCCTGGTGATGTACAATCCATATATGTACAGTTGTTTTTTACCGCAAATAAAAACTATATTTTATGGGGAAAACAATGCAATCTTTAAACTTTTCGATTTCATCACAGACAAAGTTTCTCTCTCAGACAAGATAACGTTGAAAAATAAATAACCTTATATAATGGCAGATTGTCGTGAGAATATCAAGTGATTCACGATTAAGAAACAAACTGATATTCCTAGTTTCGTTTTCGAGTAATTACAGTTTTGTAGTTATCTCTAAGTTGCAAGTGGATGTGGATACAGAAATAAAAAGAAAATCCACTACGTTCAATTGAAGCAACAATAAAGGGATGGCGTCCAAGGTCACTTCCGTAAACTTTGGATGACATTTTTCACGACGGCTTACGTCGTAAAATCATCGCAACTTATTAAACCCCCTGAGTCTGTTCGTTGCATCAATTTGGGTTAGGCTGAGGTAGCTGAATTATTGAATCATTTTTTCTGTCTGTTTTTTATTCGGTTCAGAATTGTGATGGCTAACGCTTCTGATGTTGCAAAGTGACTTCGCCGAGTGTCGTTCAACTCGTGTTTGGATACTTTGTTAAATACTTTGAATTAATGGCTGTCCGAATATCAGGAATATACGTCACAATCGTGCCGATGTTCCTTTCAATTCTTGGAAGTTTCATCCAGTTCAAAATCATCGGTGCATCCTGCTATTATTCAGACTGTCTACTTATGCTCCTTTTGCTGGTATCAACAGAATACGGAAGCATGAGAAACCTTAGTAAGAGATTTCTTTTTCATTCACATATCAATGAAAACTTATATACTTGCAACTTCAAGCTTTGGAATGTCCGTTGTGTAACAATGTCGGTTTAGTAAGATCAAAAAAACGAATCAATTTTTGCCTCTCAACCCACACTTAGTGCTACGCATGTGTTAAACGTTTATTGTAATACTCCATCCCACAAGTAAAGACTATACAATAACATCCCTTTGTACAGTTGTTTCTCCGGTCTAACGCATTATACATTTAAGATTTCTCGCATTTGTGGATGTTTGGTGTCTCATTGAATCGAAAGACATGGCAGTTAACTGTATTTCCACACTTTCTTTCGATACATTGCATCCTAGATATCCTATCGGCCACTCATGGCGTTGCCGCATTTTCCAATAACACCACTATTGGGGCTTTTGGGTAACAACTCACAATTTGGATTTCGGAAACAGCCTGACCAGAAACTTCCCGCGTGAGAAATTTATATATGATGAAGCTAAAATGCTTCCTATGGAAACTGTTGTATATGACATGCCAACGAGCTTTACGTAATCCGAGCGCGGTCGCCACCGGAAATCAGCAGCATAGTTTTATTGGATCATGTGTTATACCGAGGTTTTCATACAGATAGTGCAAAGATGAGATGCCCATTTATAAATATTGGTCAAACCCTCAGGTGGGACAGATTTAAATGTTTTCTGAACGTCGGATTTGCGGCTGATTCTGCAGGAACATCCCGCCACCAATTTATTTTTTTGTCGGGCTTTGATCTAGTCTAATTACTATTCCGCATTACTGTGTTGCAGTACAAAGATGCGGTCAATTATGTTTGTTCACGTCGAAGCACTTGCAGAGTTCAGTTACTGAGACGCAAAATCTATGCTCACCACTGATGTGTTTCTTTTTTCTAACGCCTGCACCTCGAGAACTCTTGGATGCTTTACCAGGTTATGTCATAGTCACGTTACCCATTTAATGTCCAAGATGATTTTTCACTTATCCTGGAGTGTAACGGTGCGTCTTTCACGATGAATGATTTTACGTGAGCGGTTTTCTCCTCGTGATTTCGTTAATTACCTATCTATCCATTTTTCTCTCTCCTTCTATATATAATTATGTATGTATATATATATATATTGACTGTGTATTCCTGTGTATTTCATACACCTTTATATCCGAGAAAACAGGGAAGGACTAAATAATTATATATTCCACGTCTTGATGTGTAGCGCACAGTGACCCAAACATGTTTTATAATTTGATTTCCAGTGAGTTTAAGTAAGTCGCTGCACAAGGGTCGCTTGCAGTTGTTTTATTTACTCATTTCAGAAATGGCTAGTGTTCCAACAGAACGGAAATAACTAAAATGATGCAAAACTACAATCACGCGAGACTGTGTTGGGGGAAGAAATATTTGTATTTGTGTTGCTTCTCAAGTATTTAATCCGTTACGCTCGACTTTTTGGAAACGTTCACACTAAAAGACCAGATTGGAATATCTGAAACCAGTGATCCCATCTCCGCAAAAGCGTGAGTCCAAAATCGAAGATACTCCTAGTTGACAATGTTTTTTTCGTCCAGTGAGCTACACGTAACTGGAGAAAATAATGGTTTAACATCGGGGAGTGAATATGGAGAGATAAATGCTTTAGCCTGTCTTCCATTACAGTTTGCGTTCGAAGAAGAGGACACATGGATGAGGACCGCATGGATGTAATGGAGCGCCAGTTCATCAGGAGAAATGAGATGGAAGGACGTCAGCCACGCCAGCCACGCCAGGTTAACATATTAAATCAAGCGTTATCTTTGTGGTCGTTGCAACAAACAGAAGACTTCCAACGTGACAGCTCATTGATCACATCTCACGGAAACACAATCAAATCATTTCGATGAAATTTTCCTGATACACTGATTCTTCTTCACCCCTCTTTCACAGCAACATTCCCAGCTTAGCAGATACTGGTATGGCTTGCCATTCCAAATACTCTGCTTTGGTATTCATGGCTCAACAGCAGATTCATGTGATTATGAGGTTGATATCATAATCAAACAGATGTCTAATGCAGACATCCGTCTTCCGAAAGCTCATTCAATTCTTTCGACCTTAAATACATGCGATATACCCTTTAAATCTCTTTTTAACGCGGATAACCACCAATTATGTACCGACGGACTTAAATATATTTTCATTTGTAGTTGAAAAATTCAGGTTACAAGGTAAGAATCACACATGTACGACGCAAGTGCACAAGCATCAACAATGTATAATTTCATGTAATAGGCAATACACCAATACCTTTTGAAATTCAAGTTGAAATGATGCTCAGACAACTTGAATGTATTCCGGGACATCGTGAAATAAATCCTAAAAATATCTAAATGATTCCCATACATCTTGAAGTGGTATTCGGACAACTTGAGTTTCAATACGGTAAAGCGCAACATGTTTATTCATTTCGATTGCAATGAACTACTCACTTGAAGCTAAGATTTCACCAGCGTCAAACTCCTTGAAGCAAAATAAGTGTCTTTTGTTTTTCTGCAGTTTACTTTCATCGCTTGAAACGTACAGCTTTAGCGACTACAATGGGTAGTATGTTTGTTCTTAGTGAATGGCCATTTCTCAGGAAATCGGATTATCTAAATCTTCCTTAAAATCTAGAGCTGAGGTTCCCTGCTGTTACCAATTAAGCAAAGTGTTTATGTAGTGTTGCGTTCGGCCTTTAAAGTTCGCAAAAATCAAGTTGAAATAATATATGATGAAATAAATAAAATAGCTCATATTACAGTTAACCAGAATTTTATTAGGACGGCACACGTGATAAAACGTCTAACTAATTTGTGTTTACAACATTTGCAGCTTCTCAGTACAAAGACAAGAGTGAGTTGCAATAACACATTGTGTATAGTAAAGATTATTCCATGAACTCAAATTATTTTTTATTATGTACATATTATATAAGGAAATGGACTGTTAAACGAGGATAGTAATTGGTTGAGAATAAGAGGGACGTGGGATCAGTGGTGCGACATAGTTCCCAGCGCTAGTCACCACAACGCTGCAGTCCGGTTGGAATGCGTCATCTGTGCGATCAACCTTCGGCTACGGCAGCTGAGTTGCACAAGAAAATCTCTTTTTTGCACATAGATTGGGTGTAGACAAACGATCGTCGTTCGCCTTCCCAGTGACTAGGCTGTGGAGACGCAGTGACTGATGGAGCAGTTTTCGCAATGTACAGATCAAGTCCTTCTGAACAGGATACAATCAATGCTTTAGTCAATCAGAAGTCAAAATAAGTCCCTCCAGTACGAATTTCAATCCAAGTAGTACAGTTCCTTCATCAAAAGTGATAAATCCATTACAGAAAATCTGATGACAAAAAGCCCTCCGAATGTAATTTGTCACTTTCAGTGGAGAAGATAAAGAGGAATGGTGAGTGAATGACATATGATAAAATGGATGGGCACGCAATGCTGTACGTTTTTGGTTTACGTTTCCATCTGCGTTATGTGTTCCAGTTTAATACAGAATCCTCTCACACTAGTGTGTTTATCGAGATTTATGGACAAGCGGTTGTTCTGTGGATGGTAACCGCTGTATGAAGTCCAAGAAAACGACACTGAGTAAAGAAGTAATGCACTCGCAGTTTCGTTGCTTGCATCCGTTTTATGCTTTTGAGCTATCAACAGTCCACTTGATTTACCGCATCTCAGGTCGCCACGGTGAACTGAAAGTTGCGGCGAACAGGCCGGTCGACGGTTGTGGCCATTTGGGTTTATAGTTCCTGGCCTGTTATTTCCTAAGATGATAAGCATGAAGTTCACAGATACTGAATCTTGACTTGTTACGATGCAGTTGCTGGTTGCACAGAATTATGTGAATGAAACAAGATTTGAAGAGAATGTGGTTGATGCCGTTTTACCTACGGAATTCCTTTAAAGGCTCATATGTAAATTGAGTACAGGTGCCGCTAACCAGCGTTTTAGTAACAATACATCGATAGAAATGTCAGTGAAGCTTTGCTACTCATGCAGTTGCAGTTTTTTTGTCTTTGTAATAAGTCCTCCAGGAATCTACTAAATGGATCAACCGTGATAAGATTCTAACGAGCTGTTAATGTAGAAACTCGGCCAATATTCAACAGGGAACATGCTTGGGATGTTGAAAGCATAAGCACCTTGGTAGCAGCCCCGGATAAGTTCTTACAATTGTTTACTAATTACTTGTCCTTATCAGTCTTTGGTGTATTGCATACAGCCTCATTAATTGAAATGTATCCGGGTTTGCTATGTCCTTTGCTGACGGGGCATTCCGAATGAATTAGACTTTTTTTGAATATGGCGACCGACTTTACCCCAACAAAACCGAGATTTATGAACAAGTCATATGTGACTTCCCGGAATCTGAAGTCAAAATCCTGATCCGTTCCAGCATTTCGTGCAGTCGATTACCGAATTCTTTACCTATTCGACTCATGACAAACATATTATCCAACTATTTAGCATTAATAGTAAAAAAACATTAAATGGTAAACATTAAATGCAGTGCCCGGGGAGGTTTGCGATTTATTTCGCGATTTTCCGTTTCAAAGTTTATTAAGCATATAAAATTGAGGACGGGTGTATACTGTAAATTCGGACTTACGGCAAAACATTTTTGAACAATTCGAGAGGAACGAATTGATTCCTGTAGTGTCGATCGATCAGCTAACAGGTTTATTTTAATATTGCCTCATAAAATGTCTCAATCTACTTCGCAGGTAGTTTGTGTGCACTAGCTGATGCTATTTACCTCTGTGGTACATGGAAGACGTTTTGGCCTCAAATGCGCTTCAATGTTGTCAGCCCTTGTTTCCAACTAAATGTTTATCATTGATCATTGGAACGACGAGTATGCACTTCGGATACTACTCGAATCGAAAAGCCCACATCGTTTTCTGGATTTTCATCGAATCTGTCTCTTCTGGTTAGATTGTGTCACAGTGACGGTCTGAACTATTTTGAGTTGCGCTTTTGGTGCATATCTAAAGAATAGAAGGGTACTATGCGCCTTTTGCTATATAAAAACATTAAAACGGTTGATTATTATAGTGTTGTTTCGACATTTTAAAGTAAAGAATGAAGATCCCGTAGAAAAATTCTGCTTTCGGCCATAAGAAACATAGGGTTTACATCCGGATATTGATAATTTGTGTATTGCTTGAACTGGTCGCGCTCAAGATTGACTCGTTCATGAGGCATGCCATAATTCTTGGTATAACTTTTGCCAACTTCTGAAAATTCACATTGAGTACTGAACTGTGTAACTGGCTCACCACAAACGGCTGACATTTGCTATCTGTTTTCATTGAAAATAAATTTCATGATTTGCTATGAAAAGTATATCTTATTACTTTTGAGTGTGCATGACTAGCAACCTTCCGTAAAAGAACTAATAGTAATTTCGGTGCATTGGCTTACCAGCTGAAATTTGTTTACCATCGATTGCCCAGCGTTTGACCCAAGCCGCGAAAGTGTTACAAGCTTCAAAGTTGGAATTGAATTGAAAAGCTTATCAGTAAGCCGAGGTTAGTATACACGTAGTAACATGATTCCATGTTTGTGGGATAAGCCACTGAGCCAATGATTTGAATAGCTTCAGTTGAAGCCTCATCTACTCCAGTAGTTGCAATATAAAGCATTGCAGTTGGTCAGACAAAAGATATTAAAATGTTAGGTTCCCCATGTATTTTAGTTCTATGCAAGTCTATCACCAAACCATTTGAAGAAATTTGTTTTCGAAATATTACCAGAGGAGCGACAATTGCGAGCATCAAAAATGCTCTGAGTAATGGAACCAGGTGCTTTATTATTTCGAATTGCATAACACGACGACACTGATAGAGAAAATGAATCAAACAAATTGCGGTATTCAATCCAATATTTCTTCACTAAACCAGTGACTTAGAGGAAAAACGGGAAGCGTCCGCTGCGGAAATTGGTTCAAATCAATTCCTCGTTTTAGTTATGCGTTAATGTTTAGGGAAAATGAGATGCTCCTTGACAAAAGTTGAGTAGCTTTCAAAAAGGTTTATTAGGTTAAATGTAAAGTAATCGCTTCTTTATTTGTCATCTGTGTTAACGTCTGTTTATTTGCACTTACCCTTGTCATGAGAACACGAAATAGCAAACAAGCTCGTTTTCGGTGCTACATGAACTGGCTGAATGCAGCACAATTTACAACAGATTAAAACAGGCGGAGAGAGGAGACAAATATCTGCGAAGGAAATCAATGTTCAAGAAGATATGATGAAATTGTGATAAACGGTGTTCGTGAGTTTGTATGGCTTTGTGTGTGTGGAAAGAGAGAAACAGGATTATTGTAAATGGGTGGTTAGGTGAATGAGTGATTGAACATGAACGGAGATTGCGTCACCAGATTGTAATTGGATGGCCATGGTAAGACCAATGTTCTTACAAACTGTTTCTGGGCCCATAAGAGCTGTGGAGATGGATGGCAACCGCCTCGGAAGTTAACAAAATTCTGAACTTTGGATAACCTAGCCCCGGTCTTTGTGAATCCCTAGTTCAACCAAACGGGGTGATGCTCCTTAATGCGGTCAGATATACGCTTCGTCTTTCAACCCACATAATTTGCTTAACAGGAACAGATGAACTGATAAACACAAAATTAGGTTGCATCCGGGGATAATCTATCTTTAGTCTAAAGAAGACCGGTTTGGACGTGAATATAATGCAGGGTTTAGCCGCAAAGTAGTAGATGGAATTTGTCTACTCAATACTTTCGCGATCGTTTCTCCCCTGAATAAGATGGAGAGATAGACACGCTTCTTATTTGCTGTGTCACATGTCTTCGAGGTAACTGTTGTTATGCTTTGAACAATTTTCTAACTCTATTGATTAAGCAGCAAATCGAATTTATCTGCTGTTGCAATGGGACGGAGCTATGGTAGTGTGTATACTATCCCGTTCATGTTTTCTTATGATGAATGCCTCTCTGATTGGAGCCATCTGATCGTCGAGACAATAACAAGTCTAAAAATGCGAGACCATTTGAGGATTCTTTTCCCAGCATGAACTCTATTTTCGCATGAGCTCCGTTGAATTTCTCCAACACAATATCAGCATCCTTGTCAGCATCGTATACACATATGATGTCATCCACATATCGTTTGCAGAAGGGGGATTCTTCTACGGCTTTTGAGACTCTTCGAATTAGGTCATGAAAACGTCTACAGATAGTGGTCCTAATTGTGAACCCATGGCTATTACGTCTTTCTGTCGATTTATTCTCTTTCTATCTCCACGGTGTTAGATGTAAACTGAGTACTGTCACTGAATAGTTGGTTCAGCTTGATGGAATAGTCTGCACGGTTTAGTATAACGATTCCCGCACCTTTATCCGGTCTTGTGATCAAAATGTCCTTAATGTTTTTCAGTTGTTTGAACTTTTCGAAATGCTCGGATTTTAGAATCCCCTTAGTCGTTCCTTTAGATGTTAGATTTTGAAAACATATCTGAACTAAGTTAGATTTCAGCTTCCAAGCCTCGAGATGAGAAGGTGGCTTTAACTCTGGCAGTTGTCCGTATAGGTTTTCAAACTGAGTTTCCAACACTGTTTGGCGGGTAATACGAGATGGCGAGCAAATTTCGGTCCTACCGACAACAATTCTATTGTTGACTAATCCAAACTCATAGACGATAAAATTATGAATATAACGTCCCGGATTACTTGGAAATTTTTTGTTCACTGCTGCGACCGATACTTGTCTGCGTAACTTGGTCTCTTTCAGAGCCAATTGTTGAGACTCGATGGTTTCAGCGTAAGGGAAAAATTGTTCCGTCTCGTCATCCATCAGATGATGCACTGCTTCCGACACAATCAATGACTGCTTTCGCAGAGAACTGCAACGATCAATTGAAGAATCACGTTCTCTAAGCAACTGTCGCTTTACTGAGCATCTGGTGATTTTAGTATGATTCCGACGAATGATTTCCTTTGCAGATATTTGTCTCCTATCCCCATTTGCTTTTATTTGTTAAAAAATTTGTGCTGTATTTATTCATTTGCGATAACACCGAAAACGATCTTGTTTGCTATTTGCTGTTCTGATGTCTACTCAAATGGGAATGATTTCACACTCACCTTTGTCGATGCACTTTTTCAAGGAGTTGCGATTTCGTATAGTCACATGGAAATGAAGCTACGCCGGTTCTGTTTTTTTCACGTGATTTTTTTGCTGTATGATGTTTGCCTAAGATGCCTCACAGCCTAGAAGGAGAAGCATGCGCAATTTTATCGTCATCCCTTTCAATACTTCGAACGCTAATACATAATGAATTGCCAAACAAACGGGTGGCCTTGTGTGGCACACGCAGGATTATCTCATCGTTGCACTGCATCAAATTGTGAGAATATATGATAGCAATGGCCCAATACGACCATATCTACGAAATAGTGTGCTATGGTCTCCAGATAGTCAACCAGTAGACGGGAAGTTCGCCACTCTCAGGAAATGGGAGTTGATGAAGGTTGGAAATCTAATCCAAACAAAAAGTAATTGATCAACCAAGAGTCAATCAATTAGTTATTGAGGTTTGTTATGTTCGTTTCCATAAGCAGTCAATCTCCTACTATGTTGCACCCCTGAGAAGTCGCGCTTTCCAATAGCTTCCCACATTTTCAAAAGCCCAAATCTAACATATGCGTAATAACGTAGTTTCTGACTATGCGATGTCGCACCCCTTTAATATGTCGCAGTTCCTGATACGTACTCACTTGGTCGTTGACCGATGTCCAGGACGGACATTGACCATCCTGAAATGTCACACTCAACCAATGGCGTTGCGCCTAGAGTGACACATTTATGGTACTGTTCACTGATAGGATAATCCTTGCGAGGAAGTCAAACCGATGTAAGCGATCGGAGACAGTATCATTTGCCGTCAAAATGTGCTAGCACCTATCGATCAGAGAGAAGCAGAATGTGTTGTAAATGCTGAAACAGTCAGGTGCAGCTGAGTGCTCCATAGCCAAACCACTTGGAATTTCACGAAAAGCTGTTTACAGTGTTCTACCCCATCGAACGACTATCGGGGAAATTTCGAACGCTGGAGCATCTGAGGAAAGATGCCACCTGAAAACCAACGAAAAGTACAAGGCAGTGAATGAGGCCAATTTGGCTCAGTTCATCGCTATAAGGGAAAAGCAAAGATAATTCCCAATGATAGAGAGCATCGTACGTAAGAAGGTAGTCCAGCTAGCATAACGATTGCATCAGAATGACCTCAAGGCTTCCAAAGTTTGGTTTTGCTCTTGGTAAGACAGATATTGTATTCAATAGAACAAAGCAGGAAACAAGCAACTCATATGCATTAGTTTATAGGTCTGTGGGAGGGTTTGTTGTCACCACGTGATGAAGTGGACGAGTTTCGAGCGGGGTTACCGCAGTTGACACATGGATATGCCGGCTGTGATATTTTCTATGTAAATGAAACAGCTTTGTATTACAGATAGTTGCCAGAAAGAACATTACGCCTGAAACAAAGGTGTTTCCGAGTCCAAGAAATCCAAAGAGAGGGTCACGTAACTGCTTTTTGGGGGCATGATTGAGAAAAAAGTTGGTGATTGGAAAGTTCCAAAATCCATGATGTCTCCGAAGTATGTATAGAAAAAGCGTTTCATGCAGTTATAGTTGTTCAAAGAACGCATGGCTCATTTCTACGGTATTACACAGTAAGCTATCCGATGTCAACCACAAAATGGTTTCTCAAAGGCGCTCTATTTTACTATTCATGGACAACACCCCAAGCAGCAGTATTATCTAACTTCAAATTGGTATGGCTGCTTCCGAACTGTTCTTCACTGTTACGACCAATGAATCAGGGCGTCATTTGGTCTTTCAAATGTTCGTTTCGGAAGCATGTACTGGAATATGTTTTGTCTTTGATTAAAGCTGAGCTACTTATCGTGAAAGCTGAGATGGACATTTTGCTATCGTGATCACCAAAGGCGCGGTCATTCGTTCTATCGATGGGATCTGTTGCACTAACGTGCAAACGGGTGAACCATAATCGCGAATGACTGGTCACCGGGTGAGTGAAGTGAGATGTCAGATCCGAGCGATCGATATCCACCGTTGTGAGGACGCGTGTGTGTGAGTGAATGCACGATACTCTTCCTTGGCCCAGAGCACCGATGAAATTAGACAGGTCACTTGCCAAAGGTCATCTTAACCCGGGTTTAGGGAAAGTTTGTGAGATACACTTTTAGTTTATGAATCGGTTATTGTTTGAGAGTTGCCGTACTTCGTGTAGGCTGGTTGGCTGAACAGGAGTGAATGTCTTTCAAGTAAACTGCCGTCTCACGCCTGCCGGAAACATTACGCGAGAACTCGCTTTAAAAATAGTGCTTGAATCTAAGAGTCAAACGCTGGACCAGTGTCATCATCGCTTGAACTTCTTCATTCCTTATCTCTCACATGACGCATCGTTCCACGACTGATTCTCCTGAAGTGATTCTCGACCAACACTTAAGCAATTTCCGATTCAGAACTTATTCTCCTCTCTCTTTCTCCTCTCCTTTGCCGGCGCGGAAATCACACGACCGATCGGGTTCATTTATCAATCGGTCGGATTGGTCACCGCATCAAGAGACCTTGCACTGGCCCAACCAATCCGAGAGAGAAACCACACCTTGTTTACAGCCGCGAGTCTTTAGCAGACCCAGTGAACTTTGGCTGTACAGCAGGCGTGAATTCACCGCACGGATGGACTGCACATCACAATAAGGTCACCACAAAAAGTATAAGACAATATGAAACGATGGGGTAATCGGACAAACTTTCTATCCACATAGCAACATGATATCGTTAATTGATACTCGGAAATCTTAAATTCAAAAAAGTATGGTTTGTGAATCACGTTATGGCATTGCGTGCTGAACTTAATCTGACCAACAACGGTCATGATGAACGCATACAAACACTGGTAAAAAGAAAAGTGAACGAACGAATAGACGTCTACAGACGCTAATGGTACATATTTTTCACTAGAAAATCATGAATAGATGCACAGCGAACAATCCGTTTGAATATAGGAAAGAAGTTAATGTCCTGAGTATACCCTGCAAAAGATATTTCACTCCTTGTAGATGATATTTCCTTCTCACTGTATTCAAACTGGTAACCTTCGTTCTCCTTTAATGGGTTAACACTGCTGTGATTAGATGTTCAGTTGTTCGCCGAGCTTGGCAATCGTATTGCAATACAATTACCAAGCTCGGCGAACAACTGAACATCTAATTATGCCACCCGAGCTACAAAAACAACAATCGACACCTTTTTTTTTTACAAAACTGCCACTACTCTGACTATTATAGCTAAAACAGTTGTATAATATAGTGGACATCATGTAATCGTTTCTGTGTTTACCCAAAATTCCAACGGAATGAAGGAATATCTGTAATAAATATTGAATAATTGGATCAGAAAACGTTCCCTTCTAAAGGGAGGGAGGTAATCCAGGGATAACTAGACAAACATACCTGAAAACGGGCTGAAAATCGCATGCAATGTATCGATATTAAGCCGAAGGCGTCATAAAAGATTTATATTTTGTCGATACATAAATGATACGCAGGACTGTAGATCTGAATTCCGTTATAAATAAACAGTACACAATTATAAACATTGGAAACAATTATCGGGATAAACCTACTTTTTATCAATCCGGGTTCATTTGTCACAAAACTGTCAATCGATTTCTATACTACTTATTAACATCGACTACTGTTTCCCTGATATGTCGCAGTTCCTGGAATTTACCCACTTGTTCAAATTTCTGAGGGGTGCGACATATCAGGAGATTGACTGTATCTCACGATACAGTAGACTATATCCGTTATGTGTCTTCGTTTTACCTTAATTCACGCTATTTAGTGATATTCATTCCACATTTCAGTTCAGCTTATTTCGTTTTGAGTACTACTGTGTGTATCACAGGCATTTTGACTGAACTCTTTGAGATGTCAACTCAAAGAGAAACACATTCTCTTCAGCGTTCATATTTACTTATATGATTTAGGGTATCATTTTGGATGGATTTATTTACCACATTTAGAAAATGACAAATCGGTGGCAACCGATGGCAGACATGGAGTAAATTTCATGTGAATTTTGTTTTTTAAATTCTTCTTAATGGTTCTTTCACATCTTTCCATCAGAACCAGCTATAAACGCAGAGGGTATGTTTCCAGACAAATTTCAAAATAAATCAACATAAAAGCGTAATACAAAATGACATAAAATCGAACACCGAATTTGTAAAGGTCCAAATTAGGTTGATTCTCATTCATGGATCATCCATAATAGTGCATTTATCATGCAATTACCCAAGATATCATATGCATGAATGATTTAGGTTCATATAATTAATCTGAAAATAAAATAAAAAAACTAGATGTCTAGATTGAATTCAATCAAGAATTATAAAACAATAAAGCTTTCAAACTGCTCGCAATAGCCTTCACAATGAACACGATAGTAGGCGATTTATCACGCTTAAAATTTCAGTATACACATTACAGTAAATAGCCAAAACTGTGTCTGCAAAAGCAGCTCAGTAAACGCTCATTTGCTTAAAAAATATAAAGAATAATTCCCTCTAAACTCATTGTATTTGGTTCGTTCTGTATTTGTTCCCATTTGGCCACACATGATGGATTCTTCCTGATCTGGGTTCAATTTTATCTCTCTCGGGATTATATTGAATGCTATTTGCACTTGATCAGTGAACGAAGATTAATGATTATGCCTTCTTATTTGCAGTGGGAAAGATTGTGTCCCAAAGTAAGCTGTGAGAGACAGAATAAGTCACTCAAACATTCAGCAAATCACTTCTTTCTAATTGCTAGCAATGAAATAAAGGATGTAGGATTACTATATGATGTTAATCGATTCTATCATTNAATATGATTCTCCTTTACAGAACTTCGTATGGCTGTTGATAAACGCATTCTTTTTGAACGAAATTGAAGAGCACTTTAGAGACCAAGGTAGTTTTAACGGCTTCATCTAGCAGATAATAATCCGCAATCTACTCTGCAATGTTTGTTGTGAATCAACTTACCACAGAATAAGAAACGTGCATCACATTTCACTTCCATCGCCGTATGTTGCTCACACACCGATCTATACCCACGCACACTAATTGGAGTTAGTGGGTTCTAGGGAACGCTGTGTTTTATGTGGTACTAGACATTCCAACTAAGGGTTTCGAAAAGTACTTCGGAAGAACGCTCGGTATCATGTGTAGCGGTTCACACTGAGCATTTTAGTGCGAAAATCTAGCATTAGGAAAATCTGTCTTGGTTGTTTGAAGCCATCGAAACCCGTTCTGAACACCAACACATTGATTGTAGATTACTGATATCTATGTGCGCGATATGTTCTGGTTCCCTCTGTGATTTGGTCTAAATTGGCCACACAAACTGCCGTCTATATATCGAACTAATGGGAAAAATGGAGCATTTCCCACAATCGATCAGCACAAGTGTTGGCTTATCCTGGGCATATTCGCGTTATCTGTTTGCATTATGTAGAGCATTTGTGATGTAAAACATATATATGTATGCCATTTTCAAATAACAATTATCCGGAGGCATCAAACAATATTCTAAATTATTCGAGGCTGTCATGAGTGGTGCATTCAATAATATGGACTCGGATTCATACTTTAAATGTCTCCTAAACTCACTATGACCTCTACTATTGCAACCGAACCGTTTGTAACGTTTCGCCTCAAGAACGAGTGAAGAACGTTTGGCAACCGATAATAATAATAATGAATGTTCAATTGCAGTTGAAATACTAATAAAGCAAGGTAAGAAGAAGTCTTAGAAATATTGATTTAACGATGGAGGAATTATATACGATTCTTCTGGATGATAATGATATACTTGCTGATGAACCGGACAATCTGGAAAGCTAATGGGAATGCAGTAATGTTTCCATTATTTACTGATCATTTGAGAAAAGCTTCATTGACAGAAATTCTCTTACACAATTTCCCGGTAAACTAATCGTTTTAAAGCGTTCTGCACATTGGAACGCACACTTCTTTGCATGGCTCAAAACTGTTTGTCAATATATTGTTGATTGATTGATTCCCAGTGTTCTCTACAGAGCTAGTTACTATTAAACACAAATATACCGTTGAAGCGACAGCTGATTTGACGATGATATCTAAAAACCCGTGACTTGATTGAATTAATTAGTATTTCTCCGTTATCCCCGCGCATCAACCTTTTTACTGCAAATCTTCAGCGGCAGTCAACCTAACCCCAGGAGGTATGTTTGCATTAATTTTGATGCTAACAGTTTTGCTTTCTTTGCTTTCTTTGCTTTCAGTTAGTTGGAAAAGGGTTTCATGAACTAACCTTATCTTACGCTGGACAGTGAAATATGTCTCGTGGTCATATGCTTTACAGCAGTCCGTGAAGTTCGACGAAACGGATAAATTTTTGATTCTTGTACTAGAAAGTTATGTACCACGTACAGTGCATCGTGAGCCGTAACAGCTAAAAAGTGTTTTGATTTTACCAACACGTGAATTCTAAAAATTATGTAACATATAAGTCACCGTCGGATGGAATTAAGAATTTAGTTGTAACCTAATTGTTGGTTTGTGATGATGCGACTGTTATTAGTGCATAGCAGTACTACAACAATACTAATTAACTTCTCTATGGATATCTCATGTGGAAAAACAGCAATATCAACAGTGTATTTTATTGCAATCAATTTAAAACGTTGTGATCTCGAAGTTAATCTATGCACATTTTATTTGGTTGGAGATAGTCGGGTAGTCACCAACGTTGCAATATGTAAACATTTTTCTATCTACAGCGAAAATTTGTCGTCTAAAGGAATGCCCAATTGTGGACAGTGTAATATGAGTTTATATTTCGGCTGATTTGTAACGCACACAGACTGAAGCAAAATGATATATATTGCTTAATGGAGTAACCGAATAAACAAATGGTAGTACATACAGTGTGACATGATGCTCATGTCACCTAATCAAGAGTAAATTCATCATCCGAAGAGAATGTCATGCGTGCCTTAAAGTCGCACAGATTATGATAACACTGCATCAAACATTTCGGTAATGCAAACACTTCAAAATGTGAATATGATCATTGACCTCACGATGATAATGTTTATTAGATCCATAAGTATACTGCAAGGCAAGTTAATGTGTCCATGAGCCTTGATTGAATTTAGGAAACTCTCGTGCAGTGACAAGTGCTCTCTACAGAAAACCGTTCTGTGGACACTGCTCCAGCATTCGTCATCCAGCCCGTCAACGAATAAGCGTACTGAACTTAAGCTAAATGGTAACATAGTGAACTTTGTGCAATCTTATCATGCGAATGCTGTTCGTTGTCGAATTCAGCTATCTATCGGTTATTATGACGGTGCTAAGTTTGTCACATTATTATATTGATCTTCACTAAAAACAGAAGAGGCGCATCAAAGACGACGTGAGTAATGCTTGAACATACAAATGGCAAATGATGCAAAACTTAAACACCGCAACTGAAAGACGATTTAAACGAAAATGCACTTATGGACAAAACATTAAATATGATTATGTATTGGGTATCTCCTATACATTAGTATGCATACGTCATGCTGCACAATGGTCGAATGCTTACAACAATAATGCAGTTTTTAAGGCAAACTGTATAAGTATTTATGCAGTGTTTACGTGACGTTACACACCACTCTAGCCGTTTGGTCTGCATCACATGAAATGGTACCACCGAAAACATTCCATCAAGAGAAACCTTATTTGTGAGGATGCTTTATCAGATTTGAATTCAATTCCGAAACAATACAAACTAATTAGTATAGAAACACCAGAGGTGAACTGCAAGAACAAAGGAGAGTATAAATTTAAATGAAAACGCCAGATATCATTTTTTCATGCACAATACATTCCAGCTCACTCATGATAAGTATGGTAGTCATTTCTAAGCTAGTAAAAAAAAACAATTTGGTAATAAATGACATATCAGAAGCTGTTCTCATGAAAACGAATGTAGGAATAGCCTGTATGTTTTAGTCTCTCGTTTAGTGTCAATTGTGCTGACAATGTAGGCGCCAGTTAGCTCAACTTTGCTAATGGATGGGCGTCCTGTACGCTGTAACATCTGCGAGACGGGAATATCTGCGTTACAGACTGACGAATCGGACTAACACAGCTTATTGTTGTGTTGATGGGCACTAGAGAAGGAAGGCATGTTTTGTTTGTTGTGTTGTAAACTGCGCGGGTTGGAGAGATACCGGCGAGGAGAAATGACTTAGCTCGTTGATTTTGCAACATCCAGTTGAACCGAACTACTACAACACAGGCTCGCGCATTTCAGCTGATTTACAACCCCAAAACTACAATGTTACTGAATAGTTTATAGTTGTTCCCTAGGATGTGATTATTTCGTTACAAGTTGCTTCGCTTTGCATCTTCTTGGCCATCATAAACATTGCTGATGTTTGGACGTTATCTTAAGTCTGTCTAAGACAGTAATGCTTTCACCATCGTGTTTAACTGACACGGGATAAAGGATAAGTGATAAAATGAATTGAAATGGTTCAAACGAGAGTCCACGGGGGACGAGGGGAGAACAGTTGGTTTTAAAACCATTTCAATTAAATACGGATACGTTGAAAATGATAATCAATAACATCNACATCGAAGGAGTCACAGGCTACAACCCTAACCTATGACCTATTATCTGCTACCACCAAGGCACCAACATATACTATGTAGTCTGTAGTCCAAAGCTTACCTCATTGAGGTGAGAGCCAGGAATATAACAATGCAAATGTTCGAACGATAATAGTTTTGCTAGTATGGGTTACATCATATCAAAGGAGGTGCGACATGCTATGACTTACTGTACTTCTGATCGACTTACTCCTGCGGAAGGATAAATCGGCTTCCTGGATGACTTTATTGAGGGCGGTCCATGCACGACGATCGGTAGTGAGGTTGACTCAGTGAGAAACCCAGTTCTGGTTTCAGCTGCGAATTCCATATACCGATTGAAAATCCAGTAATTCCAAATCCGCCTTGATTGTACTACTCCAGGTCTTCAGTTGACCTCCGAGTCGGTAACGCCATCCACGGCACCGTGCAGGGGTAACAGCCTGTCGCGAGAGTTGAGTATCCGGCCTTCGGAGCACATGGCCAAACCCCTGAAGATGCCGGGGTTGTAGCAGTTTTGAAAGCTTGTCGATGTTCAAGCAGCGCCGTAGAATCTCATCATTGGAAATCCGATCTCTCCAATTTTTTTTCAAGATGCGGCGTAAGCACCAATGATCCATTGATCATTCCTTGTTTGTTGTACTCTTAGCGGCCAGATTTCACAACTATCAGGCAGGATGGGGCGGATGGAAGCCTGACAAACCCGAAGCTTAGTGTTTGAGCTTATTTTGCATTGATTTCACAACGGGTTGAGGAGTTGTAGGAAGACTCCTCTAGCTCCATCTACACGGAGTTAGATTTCACCCTGAGCATGGACCTGGATATTTTAAAACTGCGGTGGATTCGACAAGCTCCCCGTTAATCGAGAGGGTTTGTATCATGGTAGAAGTTTCGGTCAAAAATGTCTTCGTTTTTGACTTGTTGATTTCTAGCCCAATGGACTGGACAAACTAATGTGTACGACAGACAAAAGGATTTAGGTTGTCCATGGTGTCTCCAAGTACAACGAAATTATCCGCAAACTCGAGGTCCGCAATCCGTGTACCTGGGCCAAACTGCTGTCCTGTGTATTCGATGAGTGTTTGTTGCATTATCCAATCTACGGTGTAACTGAATATCATCTGCCATAGGGAACAACCGTGCTTAACACCAGATCTTAGGGTAAACTCAGCTGATTCTTCTCCATGGGTACGGACGCGTGCTTGGGATCCTGAGTATTACGACTTTGAAAGTCTGATGAACTTCTCAGGCATTCCGTCGGACTGCAATATGCACCACAAGGATTCTCAATCGACATAGTCAAACGCATCGTGGAAGTCAATGAAACATGCAGTGGTAGACTGTTGGAACTTGTAGCGGTTTTCCAGAATACTACGAAGAGTGTAGATNCACCCCCCCCCCCCCTTCTAAAGCGGGCGTGTTTGGGTATCCCTGACGACTGCGAAGCGATCAAGCAGTATCGTTGCAGACAATTCAGCTGCGGTATCAACCGGACTAATAATTTCCGCATCTAGATCTATCACCCTTTTTAGGACAGGGACTAAAATTGAAGCCATCCAATATTTTGGAAAAACTTCTTTCTCCCAAATGGAATGGAAAAGTAAGTGCAACGGATCTATCAGAGTTGGCAACCAAGCTTTAAATAACTCTAGTGGTATCCCGTCTTCTCCAAGGGCCTTCCTGTTTTTCAGAGAAGTGACTGCAATGATTATTTCTGTCATGCTAGGTGGATCACAATTGACGTCGTAAGTCTCCGAACTGCTCGGCACCTGCAGAGAACCAGCTTGGTTTGATGGTCGGTTGTGTAGCCCGTAGAATTGTTTAGCCTACCTTCACAATTTTTGCTTGGTTCTCTGAATACGTTGGCCTGGGAGACGAGTCTTCCGGCGAGAAGTCAGGTAGATCTTGAAGCGGGCACGTACAAGAGTGTGGCATGTACCGTTCCTGTTTCCAGTTTCTGCACCTCGATAGGAACGGCAGTTTTCTATCAAAGAGGCCCAGCGAGCACATACCAAAATAAATACAATCTAGTGTGCCGTTTGATCATCATATGAGTACCACGTGAGTAAATGTTTTCAGTTACTTGTGGAAGAGCTCATCAAAGATGATTTCTACAATCCAGTTCAAGACGCAGTGAACCACAGTCCGAGACGCGACATCCTCGTTATCGCAGGAGACTGGATTGCACGCACTGGTCCATCAGACGAACATACTCGGCATGTTCTGGGAACTTTCGGCCTTGGTGAACGTTACAAAAATGGCGAACGCCTAGTCACACTTGCTGACCTTAACATGCTGGCCGTGGTCGTGGTCGATAAAGGCAGGTTAAGCGGCCTTCGCCTGAAGCGCGCTATGGAGATCATGGCCTTGTTGGCCCGGCCGCTCACAGCGATTGCTTCCCCGTGCAAACATTCCATGAATGACCGAGAAGTTCGCGAGATGTGCGTTTTATGAATAGAGAAAGAAGTACCGTCAGGTTTATAGGCGAACATTGCAGCTTGTATACATAGGTCAAGTGGTTTGTAAAAGTGTGTATACGGAATGATCTATGTCGATGATAATTAAGTTGTCTCCACGGCAAAACGTCCACCATTAAAGGGATTACAAATTGAAAGGGGCGAGAACAACAGTACAAAACTGAATTGAATAGCGTGGGAAATTCAATCAAAATCGTGATATCTTTACATCTAATATTGCATGTATCATAATTTCTTTTACAGTCGAGCAGCTGAGCGAACTCGGTGAGTTACTGCAGAATATGGAATAGCTTATGAAGCCGTCATGCATAGCAACCTGACGTACGTATACGCTGAAACTATCAGTTTCATCACGACTTATAATGAAACACACCACAGTGAACTCACCTTGCATTCACCGAGGTAAGGTAGATACGAGTGCCTCATGGATGCTTTAACTAGAAAATATTACATATATGTCTATGATTGTGAATAACACAATGTTCTTAATATGTTTTAAAAATGGTACACTGTATGACTAACGTGGCGAGTCATCTTTGTGCGTAACAATTACAGTCGAGGATATCAAAAAAGAGGGTAAGTTTTGATAAAGTGTTATCACAAATTGTATCGTGCATCAAAACCAATTAGACTGCACGTAAAATGGTGGTTGATTTTTTTCAATGAAATGGATTGGCTTAATTTGTAATTAAATAATTATCAAAGTAACACACAAGAGTATCAAAATTCAGTGATCTACATTGCCAGAAATAGGTGTTCTTATAAGTTCAATACATTCGATGTTATATGGTATGA
>UZAN01039676.1:43971-56001 GCA_900618425.1 Echinostoma caproni
CTCGTGTCGCATGTGAGCGAAAGACGTTTTGAAAAATATGCAATATGCTATTTACAGCTTACGTAGCAGATTGTCCCAGATCGGTCTATCGACCAGTTGCTTTACAACAAAAGCCATCAATTCCAGCACGCTTTTTATCAACATAACCCATACGTGCTACGCTGTCAACATTAGAAATCACAAATTTGCATCAACATTGTTTCCTACATCAGAACTTTTACATACGTAAATAATGTACGTTTTATTGAAAACTATTTACTTAGCCTAAGAACAGTCACAATTGCCTGGATTGGTCTAACACAAAGCGCTGCAAAGATCTCCAGAAAGTAATACAGCCCTTAGTGTATCAATACTCATTGATGCGACAGTAGGGAAGTCGTTATCTAAACCGGAAAAATTGGTGAGTTTGTTTTATGTTAACCCTTTTTGTACATACTGTTTTAGAATCAACTGATCCACAGTTGTGTTCGGTATTATAGATCTTAATTTCGTATGAGCGACCTGAATGATTTTACATTCATTTATTATCGCCGTGATTGGTCATTGGTTTACAAACATGTATTCACCAGCAACGGCCACCTTTTCCGTGGTTGAGATCTCCATTAGAGTGCTTTTGGATACCTTCGCTACTCTCGATGATCCAGGTGCTCAGTATGTCTTATTGCGCTACCCAATGGAAGAGACAGATACAAACGAAAATAATACGTGAGTAGTAAAACTGTGTTGATTACCTGAAAGGAACAGATTGAAATAGAAAGTTACACTCTATCCCTTCGTTTTAAATGCTCAAAAATGGATAAATCAGTTGAGATCTTTTGAGTTTCGTTTGGATAAATATTTCGGTAATCACAATTTGATTGGCTATTTGCAGTATCAATCGACAATAAGAGTTATCTAGGTAAGATTTATTGGCTCATTGATAACTCCAAATGATGTTTTCTAATAGCTCGTAGACAACCCAGTGGAGTGGCAGTATAACTTATATTCTGATCTTTTCAATCAATAAAACCACAAAACGCTACCAATAATTTGCTCGAAGGAACCTCTTTTAAAGACATCGTACATGTATACACCATTTTTTAAATACACTTAAAATGCTGTGAGATATTGTCTTTCTGGTATTTTGGAGCAAGTCATGCATAACTGAACAATCTATCTTCTGGCATGTTCTCCAAGTTCAAGAATCATCCAGGCATTCATCCCACACTAAACGAAAACCCGGAATCCACTATATGGTGAACGGCAACATTGTAATCATTCGTTCAATTGTTAGCGTCTTTCAGCTTTCATACTCCACATCTATACCTTTTCAACTGCAAATTAAATCGTCGTTACTTGAAGGGAATCCACCGTAACCTCTGCTGAATTCATTGTTTCTTCAAGTGAATCCAACCAATCGCATTCCACTGGTAACCCCATACGATTATAGGTATTTCGGCCGTCAACTGTCACCGATTGAGCAGGGTCTGCCTAAACTCCATACAGTCCGAATGAACTAATTCTCCGTAAGCAAACAAAAGCACTTTTTGAGTGAGTTACCGAGCGAGGATGAAAGTTTCGGTAAGGTGAGGTTAGCCGTTCTCCCCCCGATTCCTCAGAATCAAATGCAATTCCTTACATATTTCTGACATTGAAATACACGCTTGATCAAGTACTTAATAATGGTAACAGTGGTGAAGGAAGTAACAGTGTTTTACCTCAATAATAGGAACCTGTAATTCCCTGTATGATTAATACATCCAATCAAGAATGTCTATTACAGCAATCTGTTAACCGCAGTTTCTCCCTTCGCTACTGAGCTTCATCGTATAGGTTCTTATCTTTAGTATATCATTGCTCAATCCGTCGCATCTTTTTACATATTGAGTACATCTGAGTGATCCTTTATAGTTTAGTTAATGAAACAGGTGGTAATATAAATGAGTTACAGTTATCCATGATCCCACAAGCGAAGATAACTCTGTACCGGGTGCTCCATGGAGTATAAGGTAGACGTCGGTAAAGTATTCTACCCCCAGTTGTTTTAATACTGAATGTCGAATAACAGAGAATGTTCAGTGGTACTGTGGATCCAATTTTGCAGTATATTTTCCTTATGTGTGCTATCAGGAACGATTGNGAGTGATTTTTCTACAGTCAATTGAGCTGTTCTGGGCGGTTGTGTAGACACAACACTTTTCACATTATTATTTAACTTCTCTGTAGTCAATGGCGTCATCCGTATTGTTGGAAATGGTGAACGTTTTAACAGATAAACTTTCCGGTTTTTACTATAGACGGTGGATTTGTTTCCGCGATTAACGAAAACTCAAAGTTGATGCGTTCAGTCAAACCAAATCTGTGTTGTCTTCATTCGTTTAGTCCATCTTGTAATCATGATTAACTGTGAGTTGCTTTTAACGATCAGCAAAAGGTCGAAACAGAGCGGTCAGCTTTCTGCACCAGATACACAGACGATTCGGGAAGTGTGTGAGTTGACTTGTGAGTTGTGGTCACCCATTTCCTTCTTACAGTTTGTTCGAATACAAGGATATAGCAGTGGCAGCCGCGTGATTTTAGACATTTTATCGCCAGCAGTGCTTTTCAAACAAGCCATTCTCAGCCACCATCATTTGGCATGTTTATTTCCTAGCTGCGTTTTAATTTAAGAATTCCTAATGCTCCATACCATTTCAATCGGTCTCAACGTTGATCAATGAGCGTTTGCAACCTAACTACAATAAATGAGGAAATGGGGAGAATGTAAAAGGTGTCACATAGGGCAAACACTCTTATGACCATAGTAACAGCAAAGTGTCCACTTTATTCTAACTGGCATGGCACAATACATAATGGTCTGTTCGTTTCACACTCGGTGTTTCATTAGGCTTGAAACGCATTGTTGAGAAAAAAATCAGCAATATCAAGAAGGTTCTGCGATTCCCAATGGAATGCGATTGGTTGGATTCACTTGCAATTACAACGGATTCGCCTGAAGTAACGGTGGATTCCCTTGAAGTGACGATGAATACACTTGAAGTTAAAACGGATTCACTTGAAGTTGAAAAGGTATGGTAGCCCTATTTCACTCAGGAAGGTTTTCAATCTCTTGGATGATTTGGCGTAGCTTGTTATCCCACAATCAGACATCATAATGTCTGGTAACTGATTTTTATGCGCATTTATTTCTAATTCTTATCTTTCTTTCTGGAAGGATAATAAACTAAATCTAGAACTACTCTACTGGAGGTGTCAAAAGGTGAGGTGGTGAGCATGGTAGCTTTGCTAGCTCGTACCAGGTGCAAACACACGTAATGAATGGAACATGTAAAACAGCATATTATATATATATATATATCCTAACAGCACACGGTCAAGTGATAAGTGATACAAACGTTGCTTCATGGCTACAATATACGTCAATCAATTAAATGAACACTTGGAAATACAATACGAAAAGAACATCTTTAGCCGCAAAATGGTCGTAAATGTCCTCTTTTGTGAAACCCGAAAACGTTTCGTTCTACTTCTTGGGGTTTACGCCTGTCTGTGCTATCGTTTGAAGTTATACCAAACAGTTATACAAAACAGCACAAATTTCAGTGCGCTACACTCCAGTCACCGAGAAGGATACAGTTTAAAAAAACACACTAACTTACTTCATTATACGCAGTGATCAATAACGGTGCATGCAGAACACTACGATAGTCAATTAAGTTGCTCGTTTAGTGTAGTGCAAATGAGTTCTTCGATTCACCTAATGAAGAAAATATTCGAAACATTGGTGGGGTTATGAGATAAACATAGATGCCGGTTTGACATTTGTCTGGCTAAGTGTTGGAGCAAGATATGTTTTACAATATAACTAGGAACCTCTCAATGAGCGGAACGTGAACAAACTAATTGACAAAAATATTTTTACCTTGCGAATACCTACCACGAATAGTCAATTTCACGCTGGTTTGAGTTTGATTTACGGGGTCATTTAGACGGATTTTATCGTTTCCAATTTCCCCTCATCTATGCAAACATAATTATTTATACCAAACGTGGACATACAGAATCTTTACAAACCAGATACAATATAATGAATATTAGTGCAAGAAAACCTGAGTTTCCTCAGAATATCTCAAATGGAGATTATGTGAGCGGTTGTTTTACTTCTTGTATTTGTAGGTTAATCAAGCTATCCGCCCTTTTGTTTGGTCAAAATGCAAACTTCCAGTTGAGTTCTTCGAATGATTCCACCTTTCTTCAAATTTATGACATTCAGAAGCAGTTTAGGCAGCATATAAAATTAGGATATTTTGCTAATCAGGTCACCATTCAAGGATTTAAATCTGATTTGCAATTCCACAATTTCTAATCGATAGATAAACTCGCCAAAAAAGAGGGTTAGTTTCATGTTCAGTTTGACTATTGTCAAATTTATTGCGATGGCACTGAAAATTGTCAAACGGTGACTTGGTTCCTCCCTTCGCTCAGTGTTTTCCTCTAGAACTTGACAGATAAGTTGAGCAATACGATTTGGTTCAATTGAGCATTTTTTACTGTTAGTCAAAAATAAAATGAGACAACGTGTTTGTGTGTGAATTCGTGTCTTGAAAGTATCATTTCTTGCAGTCCATGAAGGAGTTAGACAAATTAACAGGCATCATTCACGCTGATCATCAATCAGGTGGTGATGACGTTGTCAGCGCAGCAGTATTACAGTGCCTTCGTGTTTGTGGAGTGGTTCGGATGTATTATGAGGTCAATTCCTAGTTTGATGATCTATTTAATAGATCATTTATCTACGTCGCACTTTCTCGGATGACAGATATGCGCGCAGTTGCCTGATCCATATATTGAGAAGCCTAGGAATTATGGATTTTGCATAAGTCTACCACTTTGGTAAGGGTTGAATGTATACACATATCGCACTAAGGTGAAATACTGTGAATTTTAAATTTTAAGAAACTGTTTTGCCTACCTTGATAGATTTGCACGGAGAAGAGGAAGGTGAGCTTTATCTTTGGCGAAGCATTGAATGTTTATAAGACTGTTTTTCAGGTTCGAGTAATATTGAACCCGTTCAAAACGCCTTAATCCGGTCTAATTGAATAACGCCAGAAAACCGCCAAACATTTGTTCCCATTAGCTAATTAATTGCGAGTGGGCGTTATCAGAAAATCAAAAGAATACGCCATGGAAACCATACTTCCAGGAGCCAAATGCGATTGTTCTGGTTTACCGTAGCCTATCCTACGGTTGTTCTGTATGGCGCCGATGAAACCGTTGAGCAACGCGCAGCGGAATACGAACCTCCAAGTCATCATTTTATTGATCCACGATGCGTACGGTATTGTGTACTTTATTAAGCGAACCAGAGAACTGCGAACCTCAGCAATGCGACTCAGTCGCTATACAGCCAAAAGGGATTCATAATAGTGTGTGGAGATCTGATATAAGAGGCAAGCAAATAAACTTACAAAAAAGGAATACAACACTTTCTAGGTCAATAAAAGGGATTCTGTTATTCAAACGTAAACAGCCAAGATGCATTCAAAAAGATCGAAACGTGAACAGCAAGTGTTCGAAATCAACGATACATTCGCAAAGAGCAAAACAAGGACAATGAGGGAGCAAAAGGGAACGGGGCAGTGACACAAGAAAGCAAACGAAAGGGAAGGGGGCAGTCGTTGGTCCAGGAAGAATGATACGGGTGCGATCGTCAGATACACACGCAAGGTTAAGCGACGCGGGATACAGTAATCCGACAATCATAATCAATGGTTAACACGAGGGATCACGTGCTGATAAAGGTCAGAATAGGAATGACTGAAAAGAACGCAATGGTTTCTATGGTTTTATAACCACATGTTGGTCAATTCATAACCGCATTATTTCTAGTTAAGCATTCCAGACGGCAATCAAATCGGACTGAGCAGTTTAGCTTATTCCTACTTCAAAGGAAAACGTAAACAAAAGTTCGCAAGTTTTCCATTTTTACGCAAATTCTTAACAACATGAAGGGGACGACAGATAAAATTACTTCGTATCCGCTTGCAGTTGGAACTGCAATAACGCAGTCTGTAATCAGCAAACTGTACTCGAACAACATCTACTTCTCTGCGGTAAACGTTAACAGTAAGCATCCGGGTTTGTTTAGCTGACGTTCAGTACATGGGTGAACACTGATTGATTAGCGCTCTAGCTTTATCCCGCAAAGGGCTACATATCCCAAGCATGAATCACGCCAAATCACAGGCTAACGAAACATAAACTTAATTGAGAATATCAAACTTGGACTAACCCATTCGCTTGTTCAGAGGCACCAGGCACTATTTATTGTCTTGGGTGCGGGCTTCACTCCGTGGGATAACGGTAATTCATACATCAAATGATCACGAATATCTGCTATAAACGGAAGAGCAAAGCTAATCAAACGTTCAGGGTACAGTATGGAGGAAGAAAGTCAATCAACAGAAGTAAATTCGTGTTCGTAACGTTTTTCGTGGTATGAAATCAGTGTGGATTTAGCCTTGAAACTTTCAAGATATATATATATATATTTATATATATATTTATATATTTATATATATGTATATATGGAGAGAGAGAATAGTTTTGTATGTTGCAAGTGCAATAAACATGGTTATTATTATCTGAATGATTGTAGTAGAAAACCTCAGGAAAAATGGTACGTCATGCAAACGTATTGTGTTTTAAAATATTAATTGGTCAGTCATTATGAAGTAGGACAATTTTCATTGAATACGGAGGGTATTGCATAAATACGGTGCGCTGTTGTGGTATATGACAGTTGTTTTATACTTTAAACATCAAAACCACTGTTACAGCCGTCTGATTACATAATTGACAGCAAATTTCGACGTTAAGGAAGAATACAAGTAACGAGCGTATCAGGGAAAAAATATCAGAGGTTTCAGGAATATGGCGTAAAGTAAAATAAGCTCGACATAGCGCTAGGATATTAAAAAGATTGACCGGGGGTTCAGATAATTTGTATGTAATTGAAAACAAACGCGTTGTGCCTGTCCAGAGTTTTGGTGTTTTCCAGATGCATTAGCATAATCAGCTATCAGAATTCTCTACGGCTACATGAATATACGCACAGGCCCATCAGTTGACAGTTAGGAGCAACTTTTGCTTTATTTATTACTGTGGTCATTCTAGCCTACGTTAGAATGCCAACCATGGTACGACATGTTCCATGTTTTGTGAAACGAACCACAGATCAGTAGTGGCAAACAACATTTCAAGTCAAGCGACACTTATATGATGTCAAGAATACAAGCGACACTTTGGCGATGACATATTTGACCCAGGACATTTCTGTGTACCTAATTTTTATTCTATTAATTTTTCTCACTAAACTGACCTCTACTTCTGTGGTAGTTTTCCTTCTTCTCGGGAGATTACAGCGTACGGTAGCTAATGTGATTCTGTGTTTCGGTTGCGACCGTCACTTGTAATTTATTTACTACAGTGACATCAAGAAGGAAATGAAAAAAGATTATTATAGTAACTTTCCGTGTGATCTATAAGAAAGGATGTCACGAAAGGTTTTTATACCGAAATTGTGTGGAATGCAGCTTTCCTTTTAGGTGATGTGGTTTCTTGGATCCTGTTAGGCGTTGCGTGTAGTGGGTTGTGCATTTTCATTCCAATGCCGATATGTATGGAATAGCATAGCGGCTGGTAATATAATCTGATTCTCTTAGCATTCACGGATATTCTAACTGTGTCCTCTCTGCGTATTGTTACTTTTTCCGCAAGAGGCAGTTGATCTACTGAGCACAATCAGAGATTATCTTCATATGGTCTGCCGTACTAAATAACACGGTGCAAAATGAAACTTCTCTGACTTGCTGACTCAATTCCTAGTACTGGCAGTTTCTTCTGTTCTAAAGGGAACGTAGTAAATGTTATGAAAAGACCAACGTAATAAGTCGATAGTATACTGATATTATATCACAGAGAAAGTGCAAATCATAGTGATAGTCAATTACAGAATTTTCCCAATGCCAGGAAGTAGATTACAGACCAAGACGGCATCCGTTAATATACTGTTCCAAACTCAGATGATTTAATAATATACACAAATGCAATCATTGGTTGAAGTAACGAGCCTAATTGTAACTCATATTCTTCTGAATACATAACATCTGCTCGAACAGACTTTAGTTTGGTCCTTATGTAACTGCATAGCATTGGATCTGAAAATCTGTTCTACAGGGATATTACAAAACATCTGTTCGATTTCCGCCAGACGCTTTTCCCTCAAAATACAGGCTTTTCATGCTGATGCCAACCCAGTTTGAAACATTTACAATTCTTTGAGCTTTCAGAGTGCACGTACAGCTTTTCGAATTGTATGCTTTAGAGAAAAATTCCAAGTTGTTAAAGTGGGAACTGGATAAATTGCAGCTCGACATCTGTCCAACGAGCACCGCTGAAATAGATGTTTCCAAGTTCATGGACTCAATGTAGCTTTATTGGATAAGAGATTCAGTGGTAAGCCTGCGAACATCGTTAGCTTCTGCACTGAAGGAAGTTAAACTTGAAGATTTTGTTCAATTCAGTGGATACAGTGAACAGATTGGAGATGACACATCAAACATGAATGGTATCACATGAATAATATTTTCTGTTTTCTGTAGGAGAGGTCACAAGTGAAACACGTACGTCTTATCATATTTTGATGCTTGTCATTTATAATTTCAAAGATTTCTCCCGTTCATGTTTACTTGGAACAGTTTGTGGGTGGATAGTTATTCAATTGGTAGAAAGTAAATTGACAGGGGTGGCCACCACAACCAGCACACAATTTCTGTCATATTTGTGCCGCATTACCATATTCCTGCTGTATGTTTGAGTGGGAGTTTATAACATAAATTTGTATGTGTATAAACACTAATACATATTCTTCTGTTGAATTTATGAATAGTTCATTTCCTTCCTTGGGGTTCAAACCCACGCAAAGACGCCGCCTACCCCAATGGCCGGTCTAGATATCAGCCGAAATATTCTGGTTAACAGTGACTACATTTGGGATGATCAGTTTCACCAGACAGGTTTGTCAAGCAAATTGGCAGTTTGTTATACCTGCTCTACCCGAAAATTGATGGCAATATAACTTGAATTTCAAGCTGATCATATGAAGCTGGTTGGGAGGAGACAAGTTGTCGCTCCTGTCGTCTCTAAACACGGAACTTGTAACGAATCTGTATTTTAGTGATTGTATAATAAGCCTACTATAATAGTTTTTCTTAATTTTCTTAGGCGCCCTAGTAGCCGACAAAATACGAATGCCAACCATGGAACCGCCACAATAAAATGAATTCACCCGCCCTTTGACGATGAAAAAGTTGATAGAATATACAGTCTAAATTTTTATAAAAATGCTTACATATCAACTTTTAATTTTTTCGAAACATAAATGTTTGTTGTTGACCTTATTTCCTACACACCTTTTTGCGCAATTATATGCTTATACATTAGATGAAAATATTCAATTTCATTGCCACAGGATTTCAAGTTAAAGCAAGACTGTGTAAGTCATGAGATCCTATGTATACATAAAATACATATCTCTTTAAGATGCGAGACATTGAATAAATGCTTAACGTATTTCTGATTACTAACACATTTTAAGTGTAAACTGATATGGTGGCAAACCCTACGACTCCATTCCCAGTTTCTGCTGATGAATGAATTTCCACCGCCCGAACGTTTTTGCAACCATCTCTCATTATATGAAGCATGGTCGACAAAAATGCCAATTTCTAACCGGTTGTTGTATCAAATGTTGAAAAAAGACACTCACAAATTCCGTTTGCAAACAAATGTCCTCATCCATTCCCTTATTCTTAGCTCAATGACCCTCAAATGTTTTACGATGAAAGTGAGACAAACAGAAGTCTAACAAAGAAGAGGCAAACGAGATTTAAATAGACCAGAATCAGGTTCTCATAAACGTGAACCCTTAATTATCTAGTTATGAGGATAAGTTCAACAGAACTCAGTTTGGTGGTAGATTGATGAAAGGTGTAATGCCTTTTTCATTTTGGTCAGCCTGCGGGATTGTGTTACAGAGTTGTGTTCCCGAAATTAGTTCCGGTAGAGCTGAACAATGACCAAGATTGTGAATGATGATACACAAACAGTTGAGATAAACTAGTATTTTAAGGCCACGCATTGCCTCTTGAAACAGCTGATTATTAGTGACTAATATTTTCAATGGTGGGTGGAAAAACCGACCAATTAGAATATTACAGACAACTGTTCCTTAAAAAAAAACATCTCCCAATCAGTTATCACGGACGCGATTTGCTGCAATACAGCAAGCATCATTATACTCATGATAGCCGAATTCATCCTTAGGACACGGATGGTATATCGCATGTTTTCATTTTATTTGCACGCTATAATGCTTTGTCATGCTCAACAAATTTTTCAAGCAGTTAATACTAGTAAGTTAGATGTGTCACCATATCCTGAGTTCGTAATTAAAAACACAATAGTTATTGGGTTTGCTTTGATAATGCAAATCCTAATGATCATGAGACAAATAACCAAAAAAGATTTTAACCCTAATTATAACCCTAATTGCTTGCATTACTTGCAGTGCCTAGCTTAATCAAGTGCGAATAAATTCATTGGTATAGTTACTTTGAGCTGTCCTCGTACAGGAATACTTCAATTGCTACTTCACAAATTAAATTATGCATCACGTGGTAATTGCTTTGGAATTGAAAGAAATAGAGGACCATTGCAAAAGCACGAACGGTCACGCTAGTGTGCGTTGAAAAACGCAACCAAGAAGTTGCTTTCACTGACTTCGGTGACAGTGTATATTCTCGAATACTGCCGAAAACGATGACATCTGATAGATTCATGCAAGCATACAAAAATCTCCCCTGACTTAAGGGAGACAAAACAAGCGTGATGCTCTCAGAATTGTTTACATTAGAGACAGGTAAATTCGTGAAATACAAAAATAATGTAATATCTAACGAATACTGCACCGTTAACTGGAAGATGTAAGAGATCATGTGAGAATGTCAATTGTTTGGTTGTCCGTGATGTCAAGATAGACATCCAGTTGTTGTTCAACATGTACAAGATAATATATTATGAAATACCGTTTTCTCGAATCGTCATGGAACTTTTCTACTGCTTGAAAACAAACAGCACATCCTCCAATTAAAATGAGGGAAATTGTGGGCAATACAAGAACTGCCTCAGTAAAATATCTCTATAAATAAATATAGACATCATCAATAACTTCCGTTTGTCCTCAGAAGCGTTACAGCCATACGCAGTTCAGGTGTCCTTTCAATTTTTAGCTTTTTGACTGAGTCCATTAGTGTAATACTTGACCTCAGGTTTACATTATCCACTCAATTTGATAATCGGGAGACATACGCATTTTACATTTTTCTGACCAAATGCATAGCACAACGAATGGAAGAAAGTTATTGATGAACACTATATAATTTTACGGATCAAGACAATGTAATTCCTTGTTAGAATGCTTTGTTTCAAGTAACCTTTGTTTTTCATCAAATGCATTCTCCTGAATGCCACCTGCTTACGTTAACTGATTCACTTTACTAAAGAGTTANATTCTTCACAGTGTACGCGCACCGTTGGTACAATAAAAAATATCGAATGTATATGTGGTTTACTTATACATAAAAAAATGAATACAATTCTAACTACGTATATTGGATTTCTTTAAAACTCCGTCCTTATCCAAATGATCAACAATGAACAGATGGATAAATAATCATGATTTTAGAATGATCAATCGTAAAGCCCAAAAACACCGTAGGTGTAGCCCTGAAAGCGCACTTTGCAAGAATATGACAGAGCACGCAGTGTAGGGTTATATGTGAAGGTGGTCCGACGCTGATTCAAACTTCATAAAAGCTGGAGAAAAATCATCAGTTCTAGCAGTTGGCGATGGTTCGAAGGAATGCAGAAAAAGGGATCAGATCAGAGATAACAAAAGCACAGGCCAAAGAGGGTGAAGAAATGCAG